>JAMLFT010000790.1:0-36603 GCA_026544285.1 Pachyrhizus erosus | reverse complement strand
TATAAATATTCATAATTATTTTAATATATTTTTTAAATATTTATATACATATTTTTTTTACTAATCATAATATTAATATGAAGTATCCACATGATATTAATATAAAATATCTTTTATAAAAAATAATGAATTTTTCGAGAATTGTAAGTGCACATAAAGTTATTACATAAGCTACTACTACTTATCTCAACTAATGTTAATTATATATTTACATCTATATTTATATAAAATTATAAATTATAAATTTAACATGTGCAAAATGAGTTATTACACTAGTAAGATTATATTTGAAGTTTACAAAGAATCATTCTTAAAAAAGTAGTCTATTATTGTAACTTTTAATTTTATTTTTAAAAACATTTAATGATTGATATATCTATGAAAATTATGTGATGCGGAATATAATTTTAAACGATCATCTTGAGTTTGGTTCAAAAGGTCATATATTTCATATCATTCAAAAACTCTTTAATTTATTAATTTGTATAATAAATATAAATAATGTAACAATGATATTATTATATTATTTTTTATTACATTATTACTATTTTATTTATAAAGGCTGGATTTTGACAAACCTAAACATTTAGGCTTGTTAATCTATTTAAAACTAAGTTTATTAACCTATTAAAAGTTTTACTGAAAACTAAATTTAATTTCTTTATTAGTTTCAAAAATGCATGTGCGCAAACCTTATTTTATAATTTTTCTTGTTTTAAATTTTTTTCTTGTTTTAAAAATAATAAAAATTCTCTTACAGTAATAAAATATATTTAAAAATATAAGTAATAAAGTTTTTAAATAATGCATTTAATGAAATTATTTCACCAAAAAGATATTTTTAGAAGAAAACAAAACTTATAAAGAAAATTCTATTAAAACCAAGTATAAAAATCTCTAATTCCTAGGATATCTGTGTAAATATACTCTAAAAAAATTTTAGTTAAACAGATTTGAACAATTTTCAAAATTTATGATATCTATCATTTATGATTTTCAAGAATCATGACTTCTGAACATGAAGAGTTTTCTCCATACTAAACATACCTAAATAAATATGCAAATTAAGACCATTCAAAACCAAACCCCATTACTATATTGATGAATTGAGTCTGGCATATGTATGGTTATACAAAGGCAAGATCATATCATGCAGGACCCAAGAGTGAAATTCTAGCACCTGAATTGAGTTCCAAATCAGTCACTAGCCTCATCCACTTTCCAGTTTCCGTGTTATTTATGATTTAACAATCAATCTTAAGATTCATCTGCTTTCCATTCTACTATTGCCAAGGTATGCCGGCCACCACAAGCAACAAGTTTAGCTATCCAATGTCCCTCAGCTGCAGTGCCACTGAGATTCTGTGGAGAAGGGAGGTTTATAGGTACCTCCATTGGTTGACCAGTGGTGACTTTCCTCCCATATCCAAGACGTCCATGGTCACCTCTACCAAACTGCAAATAGTTATGCACATAAATAGTACAATTAAATGACTTAAATATATACTTTTGTTCTATGAAAATATGACTTTCTTTTGTTGTTTTAAATTAGTCCCTACTTAGGTTTTATTTGTTTAGTCCTAAAAAATTATAAAGGCGCTAAATGCATACTATTGTTAAATATAGGGACTAATGCAATATAAAATTTAAGAGTTTAGTTTTCATGCTTTGTCAATATAATGATTTTTACACCGTTAATCAATTAAAAATTATCCCAAATATGATTTTTAAAATAATTATTATAAAAGTCTACAAACTTATCATACGTAATCATTTGTGATTATATGAGAGGGTCAAATATTATATGTTCAGTGAACAATTAGAAAACACCTGTGTATGATTAATTCAGAGGAAGGCCAATATAATATTAACCAATGAGTGCTGATAATAATCAATATATTAAATCTGTTTTTGAAGGATTCTGTCATTTGACCAAATCATAGAATAGATAATAAAGATGGCATAGTAAATACTTACAGAAAACATGCGCCCATCCCGGGTTAATGCAACTGAATGAGTACCTCCACAGGACACCTGACCACAAACCATTTATCGTGATCTCAGAAAAATTAACTTTAGATTTCACTTTACTTGATATTTTTAAAAGTTCCTGTTAGATGTCATGATTAGTAGGAGAAATGAAGCAAACAACAATATGGATGTCAAAAAGGATAATATGCGAGAGGCTAAATTTACAACTTGAGAATTAAAACAGGTGGAGAAATATGTTGAATTATATTCTCCACAAGGATATTTCTTTTCCTAGTTTTGGATATTTAAGTTTTCCATTTTGGAGCATCGATGATGTCAAAGTGAGATTAAGGCTAGAAAGTGACAATTGTTTTTGTTACCTAGCCATGACACTGATATTCCATACTTTGGTTAACCTGATAAAGTGTAGAAAGTAAAAGAGTGTACCTGAACAATATCTTCCCCAGCTAAAAGTTGAACCTTCTGGGGTACCATTTTGCTGCTCTTGTCACTATCACCAAATCCAAGCCTGCCATGTTCCCCCCTTCCCCAGCCATATACCTGAAATAAATTTCAGAACAAAGATAACATCGTAGCCAAATCATTGAATAAAATGTTAATAGAAACCAAAAACCAGACAAATGAAAATAAATATTACTCCTTTCGGTCCTATTTATAAGACCCAATTACCTAATTCACTTACATTAAAAAAAGTGATTAATTTAGTTGATAACAATAAATGTGTCCTAAATTTTATTTTCTTTTATTTTTTCAAAACTACCCTTCTCATTAATACTCTTTTATTTCCTCTAATTGTTTGTCAGTACAATTAATTAGGGATATTTTTGTTTCAAAATAATTAATACAGCGATAATATGGATTGGGTCTTATAAAAAGGATTACTGAAAGTAGTTATCAACAAGGAAACAGAAAAGGATTACTGAAAGGTATGACCCTCTAACTCCCTTACTACCCAAGCCTACAAGTTCCACAGAGATAACATTCTCTATCCAAGTTTCATAGCCAAAAACAGATATAAGAGTGGCAAAATAATCCATTTATTCGTTATCCATCCATCTAAAATCAAATTCATCCAATTGTTAAAATAAAAAAGACTTATATTGGATGGGATAGATCATATAAGTAAATGGATGGGTAATAATTCATTCTCTTTTATTTTCAAATTCAATGAATCATCTAATTACCACTCAATGGATAATAATTTTCGAAGATCCCACGTCAACTAGTGATATAGTCAAAATAATGTATATAAGTGGGGGGCAATACTCATCCTATGAGCTTTTTTTAGAGTCGTGTTAGGTTCATAACCCATATTTCTAATAACAATATTTTAGTGTATAGTATATGAAAGCAATCTTTATTTTACTGTGCTGTGCTTTTTCTTTTTGCCTTTATCTTAGTGGGGGAAGTTTGGGCTCAGCTAGTTTACTGGCCCACTATTGATCTCAGTCACCTACAAGTGACTACTTGCTCTTTTGTCCTGGCCTTAAAACATAATCAATAATACAATTACAATTTAGTTACAGAAGTTCTCTCCGAACTCTATTATGGTATCCAGAGCAAGGTTCAAACCTAGATGCCATCCAATTTTTCGCCCACCCTGATCTTTGCAATTCCACTTCATTTTGTTCTCTTCTTTGCTACTTCTTCATCAATGGCGTTTTTGTCAAACATTTCAGTTACTTTTTCACATTCTATTTCTGAAAAACTTGAAACCAAAAATTATTGTGGTGTCAATGAGTTGAACTGATCATCAAAGACCATTGGTTGCATTATTTGGTAAATTCGGTGATTCCACCTAAGTTACTCAATGTTGAAGACTACGATGCTGATCGCATCTCTGAGGAGTTCCTTGCTTGGGAGCAACAAGATCAATTGTTGCTAAATTGACTTCAGTCGTCGATCTCTTAAGAAATGGTACCTCCCATCATTGGTTACAAGTCTATCTGGTGTCTGTGGGAGAAGATTCATGACTTTTCATGCTCACACAAATGCTCATGTTCCTCAACTTCGTAGTGAGCTTCACAACACAGCGCTCAAAGATCGAACTATATCAGATTTTTTTCTTTGAATTCAATGCTTGATCGATGCTGTATCAGCCATTGGTGAATCTATTTCAGCAAAGGAGTATCTTGATCTCATCCTCTGGTCTACCTAACTCTAATTGGTAGTCATTTTGATCCTTTCTATCACAGAAGTTGAAACTCTTCTATTGGCTCACGAATCAAGATTGGAGAAATTCTGCAAGAAAACCCTAGCTTTGATTAATCTTACTAAAGTCCCTTCATTGGATTCAACTTGTGTCCCAACCACAGGAAAACACTATACAGAATGATGTCTCAAATGATTCTTTGTCCAATTTTACTTCGATGAATGATTACTTTAACTTTCATGGTGGTTACGGTGGTCAACGAGGTCACAGCATGTCACGGTGGTCATGGTTCTGTTCAGTGTCAAGTTTGTGGTAAATTTGGTCACATTGCATCATTCTGCTATCACCGTTTTGATCCTAACTACAGTGCCAACACTTCTTTTCCATGGCAATCTGTGTCTGGACCTTCCAATATTTGGGGCAACATGTCTTTCTACTCTACCTTTCATCCACCTACTGGTCAGTTCTCTGGCGCACAAGCTAGTCTACCTTATGGTACTTCTCTTCCACCTTGTCCTCAGGCTATGTTTGCTAGTGTGAATACCAACCCCAATGTTGTCTGGTATCCTAACTCTGGCGCATCACATCATGTAACTTCTGATATTCAGAACATTCAGCACCATATTCCATTTGAAGGTCTGACCAAGTCATCGTTGGGAATGACCAAGGCCTGAATATCACTTCAACAGGTTCAACTTCTTTTCCATCCCCTTATAACCATAAAGTCTCTTTGTTTCTTAATAATCTTTTGTGTTCCCTCTATAACCAAGAATCTCGTGAGTGTTAGTCAATTTGCTCGTGATAACTTTGTATTTTTTTAATTTCATCCAACTTTTTGTGTTGTTAAATCTCAGGCAACTAATTAAGTTTTACTTCAAGGATTAGTGGGAATGGACAATTTTATATCAATTTTCCTCTATGATGCAACAACTTTTTACTTCATTTTCAAAGTCTATGAAAGGTGCTATCATTCCAACTTTATACCATGCTACTGTTTCTGACAATAGTTTTTCTCTGACACTCGTGCCTAGGTCATCCTAGTGCTGGTGTACAAAAATTAGCCCTTAAAAATTGTAATATACATTCAATAAATAAAAGTGCTGCAGAATTTTGTATAGCTTGTTTGGGAAAGGCACATCGCCTTTCTACTTCTGCATCTTCCACTGTTTACCAATCTCCTCCTAGGTTGATTTTTTAGTGACTTGTGGGGACCTACACCTCTTCAATCTAGTTCTGGTTTTTGTATTATACTACATTTGTTGATGCATATACCCGCTTTACCTGGCTTTATCTCCTTAAAAATAAATCTGAGGCTTTAACTGTTTTCAAACAATTTCAAACTATGGCTGAAAAACATTTTAACAATACTATTAAAGTTGTGCAGACCAATTGGGGAGGTGAGTTTTGACCTTTTACCAAATAAGTAGGAATCTCTCACAAGTTTATTTGTCCTAACACACCATCCAAATGGTGTTGTAGAAAGAAAACACACATATTGTTGAGCATGGACTCATACTCCTAGCTCAATCTTTTCTTCCTTACAAGTTTTGGGATCATGCTTTTCCCACTAGTGTTTATCTTATTAATAGACTCCCAACTTCTCTCAATTTTTTAGAGGTTTTTGGCTGCTCTTGTTTTTCATTACTCAGACTCTACAATAAACATAAATTCTCTTTTTGAGCCCAAGAATGTGTTCTTCTGGGCTATTCAGTTTCTCATAAGGGCTATAAATGTCTTTCACCCACTGGCCAAATCTTTGTGTCTAAGGATGTTATTTTTAAGGAGTACCACTTTGTTCCTTATCCTACACTCTTTCCCTTCACTGTATCCTTCTCGACCTCCCCCACTACCCTTCCATCTATTCCTATTGCTCCTACCAATGTTACCGTCCCTGTGGCTTCGCCAAATGCTTCTGACCACTCTCTGTCAATCTCTACTTCTCCCACCACTCCAACATCATCATCTAAAGTTCCTATCTCATCTTCTTCACCTGTTATCACTTGTCCTCCGAATGTGCATCCCATGCAACTCATTCCAATCTGGTATTGTTCGTATTCATCCTACTCTTTTACTTGCTCATGTTGAACCTAAATCTATTAAGCAGGCCCTAGCTGATCCCCCTTGGTTGGCTACCATGCAAACTGAATACTCTACACTAATTGCTCAGAATACTTGAACTCTCACTACTCTTCTTCCTGATTGTCAGCCAACTGGTTGTAAGTGGGTCTTTAGACTTAAGGAAAACCTAGATGGCACTGTTAACAAATATAAAGCCCACCTTGTGGCAAAAGGGTTTCATCAACAGTGGATTTGACTATACTGACACCTTTGCTCCAATTATCAAACTTGTGACAAAGCGTCTCATCTGGGCTTTGGCCATTACTTATCATTGGCCTTTGAAGCAACTTAAAGTAAACACCGCTTTTCTAAATAGGTTTCTCTCTGAGGAAATTTATGTGTCAGCCACTTGGTTTTGAGGCTACTGATAAGTCTCTGGTCTGTAAATTGAACAAGGCTATCTATGGCCTTAAGCAAGTGCCACACGCTTGGTTTGAGAGGCTTCAAGTTGCCTTACTGCAGCTTCACTTTAAAGCCAGCAAATGTGCTCCCTCATTATCTTTTTACTCTAAGCAAGGCTCCACTGGGTTTGTTCTGGTTTATGTGGATGATACTATTCTTACTAGCAATAACCAAGTTCTTATTCAGACTCTCATTCGACAGCTTAATTCTGAGTTTTCCCTCAAAGAACTTGGAGATCTGGACTGCTATCTAAGAATTGAAGTTCGCCCTCAGTCTGATGGCTCATTTTGTCTCACTCAGTCAAAATATATTCAAGACAAATATGTTGGATGTCAAGCCTAAATCTTCTCCTAGGTTGGTGGCTGTAAACTCACCAAAACTGGTTCTGATGCTCTATCTATTGCGTCTCTATACATATCAGTTGCTGGTTCTTTGCAGTATGCCATGATTACTCGTCCTGAACCTGGTTTGATGTAAATAAGGTATGTCTGTACATGGCTTCTCCTCTTGAGGATCACTGGGTTGCAGTCAAACATATACTTCGTTATCTAAAAGGCACAATCACATGGGGCTTGCGTCTTCAGCCTGCTTCTACCTCTGTTCTGTTTCCCTTGCTGCCTTTTGTGATGCTGACTGGGCAACTGATCCTGATGATAGTTGGCCTACCTCTGGTGCCTGTGTTCTGTTTGGCCCCAACCCTGATTCTTGGTGGTGTAAGAAGCAATCTGTAGTTGCGCACTCCCAACAGAGTCTAAATACAGATGTCTGGCACTGGCGACTGCTGAAGTTCTTTCGATTCAATCCCTTCTGTCTGAACTTGCTATCTCTCACACCTGACCTACTGTTTTTTGTGACAACCTTAGCACTGTTGCTTTAGCTCATAATTCAATTATTCATGCTCAGACTAGGCACTTGCAGTTGGATCTGTATTTTGTCCAAGAGAAGGTCTTGGCTAAGCAACTGAATATTGTTCATGTGTCTTCCTCTGATCAGCAAGCCGATATTCTTACCAAAAATCTGGCTCCCTCTTGTTTTCGTTTGCTTCAGTCCAAGCTCAGCTTAGGCGATTGCACTGTTTCTACCCAACCTGAGCTTGCAGGGGTATTAGTGTTTGTCATAGTGGGTAGTCTGGACTCAACTAGTTTACTGGCCCACTATTGATCTCAGTCACCTATAAATAAGCGACTACTTGCTCTTTAGTACTGGCCTTAAAATAGAATCAATAATACAATTACAAATGTTCTTTCTAAACTCTATTACAATTGATTCAACATATTTCTTTCATATTTAATTTTTTAATACCCTTTCTCCAAACCAAACTAATCCAATTGTGAACAAATTGGTTTGATTTGGAATAGGATTTATCAGATTCAATATTTTTATTATACAATTATATTAAAAAATAAAATATTACTCAAATAAAAATTGGTAACAGTAGGGACAGGGACATATATAGAAAATAATATTATATCCCCCATTCAATATGTTACTATAACATTCTAATATTTTATAAAATAAATAATATCTAACATCTCAAAAGTAAAGTAAAATGATTGCTAAAGAAATGTGAAAAGGAGAATTTTAAATTATTACTGATGGAGAGAAAAAAAACACAACATTATATATATATCTATCGGTCGATCACATTACACAATGCCATCATGTCTCAATAAAAAGTCCCTTCTATTTAGTCTCTACCACATTCTTCTTCTCACCCTTTTTTCACTTAGGCACCAAGTAAGATTAAGAAAAATAGTGGCATGAGGTGCGTTATCAAGGAGTGAGAAAATGGTCATGTGGCACATATGTCGCCAAGATCAAAGATCCCAACAAGAGGAGGCACATATGGCTTGGCACCTTCAATTCTTTCATGGATGCTGCCTCCATCAAGCTTTATGGCTTTCACAAGCCCAAAACCAACTTCTCTATCCTTTTTTACCAGAACAACAATCATGCAAACTACTACCTCCTTAACTCTTCAACAACACTCCCTTGCATGTGCCTTTGCCCAACCATGTCACATGCTTGAAAAGTCAACACAAAAAGCCTAATTCGTCCTCTGTGGCACCAAGTGAGATTAAGAGTGGCGAGGAGGTGCATTATCAAAGAAAAAGGAGTATTAAATAATTAATTATAAATCTAAAATATAATTTTTAAGAATAATATGGATGGATTGGATTTTTTGAATGCATTTTTAATGTATTAATGGATTATTTTTAAACCACCCATTATAACCCAACTAAGCATTTATCCAATCCATCCATTTGTACCCCTATTCTCTCTCCTCCTCAATAATTCACCTACTCGCCACTTCTTAATCTTACTTTATGCCATGGACTACGAATCATAATGGCTTCAATGATGACTAGTCAAGCACGTGACAATTAGGTGAAAGCATGTGTAGGGAAAGAAGTGTTGTTGTTAAGGAGTTAAGAGTGGTCGAGGTTTGCATGACAGCATTGTTGTTGAGATTATTAAGGATAGGGAAGTTGGTTTTGGTGTTGTGAAGACCATAAAGCTTGACAGAGGTAGTGTCGTGGGCCTTGGCAATGTCCATGGCAGAGTTAAAGGTGGCAAGCCACATGCACCTCGTCTTTGATCTTGGCAGCATATGTGCCACATGGCTTAATGCTTACTTGTCAACAATGCACCTCCTCAATACTGCTCTTAATCTCACTTAGTGCCATAATGGCATAATCCTAACAACACATCAACTACTCCATAGTGAAAAAGGATGAGAAGAAGAATGTAGTGGAGTCTAAAAGGGAACGACATCTTATGACGAGACAAGATAACATGTGTAATTGCATATGCTCGCACATCATTAACAAGGAATTTGGTTGTGATTGATCAATAGATAATGAGTTTGTTTTCTCTCTAGTAATAACAATTTAAAAGTTCTCCTATTCGCATTTCTATAGAAATTATTTTACTTTTGAGATGTTAGAAAAAATAATTAAATTGTTTAAATAAAATATTATATAATTTATAGTAACATACTGAAAGAGGGTATAATAACATTATATCCTCTTTTATAATGATATTATTTTCTATAAATAAATATCCCTGGTCCCTATAGTTACCAATTTTTATTTGACTAATATTTTGTTCTTTTATACGAATTTAATACAATTTTATAATATAAATATTGGACGCAATAAATCCAATTCCAAACCAAACCAATTCATTCAGATTGGGTTAGTTTGATTTGAAGAAAACGGGGAGAGAAAATTAAATATGAAAAAAATTATGTTGAATTGATTTTGATCCATTGGACTTGAAAAGAGGATGATGGATTATTATTCATCCATTTAGTTATACCATTCTTCTAATCCAATCCAAATTTTTTGATTTAAACAATTCAATGGATTGGATTGAATTTTACATGGATGGAACATATGGATCCCAGATAAATATATAAGTTTCCCACACCTAAGAGAGAGTATTAAATGATTTAGTATAAATCTAAAATATAATTTTTAAAAATAATGTTATGGATGAATTGGATATCAATCCATAATGCTAATAGATGGATAGGATGGTTTTCATTAAATGGATCATGGATGGATTGGATTTTTTAAATGAATTTTTAATGAATCAAAATCGATTAACAGATTATTTTTAATCCATCAATTATAATTTGACTAAGAATTTATCCAATCCATCTATTTGTCATCCCTAACTAATACCAACAGAATAATGATTCCCTCCTTCCTCCTCCACTCTTCTGCTAATAACTATTTACTTCAAAATATGACTACCATTGTCATTATAACTAATTTGTCAAATCAGCAAATCCTTCTAAACTCTCCCATTTTGCCCTTTCCCTTCTGGCATATACCTTCCAGATTCTTGGCCTTGGATCTCCCAGCAGGTCTCATGATTGTGGCCATAAAAAATTCACTAAGAATCTTTGGCACTATGAAATCAAATGAGTGTCCCAAGCATATTCCATATTGCTTATCTCCCTCCATTCAGTACTTACATCTCTGTCTCCTTTAGATTATACTTAATAGTTACTTAAATTTGCAAATTAATCATCTGGCTTCTTAGTTGGCCAATGGCCACCAAAACTGAAAATCATAACCATTGATATGCACTCACATCCATAATATATTCCACTTTTTTTATTTATATTTACTTTTTACAGACCAATTGAATGATGTTCCAGTAACATGCTACACACGTAACACAGCTGCAGGAAACATGGGTGCATTAATTAACTCTAGCAATAGGTGATCCAGACATTACTATTTGCTGTTGACTTTATGACAACTATGTTGAAACTCATATGCATAGATCATCTAAATTGCAACTCGTTTTAAAAAAAAGGACAAAAACTAAAAGAGGAAATGTGTACCAAGCAGCTAATACTTTAAGGCAAAATCTGCTTCCAAAAATAATAATGTAGATACGGTTTCCTACTATAACAACTATTTTCAGAAGAAACAGGAAAATAAAAAATTTAAATAGAGTTAAACACAGACTTTAAATATTTTACAAGGATATCTTGAAATTAAAATGTAAACCCAATAGATTCCACAGAAAAAGGAAAAGAGTACCTCTCCTTCATCTGTTAATGCAGTAGAATGCCATCCCCCAGCTGCAATATCTACCTAGAGTTCAGAACAGATTTAATAAAAGAAATTAGATAGTTCAACTATAATCAAAGATTCAAAGTTTTGAAAGGTATAGATGCTTAATGACCCTCAACCCGTACCCCCAAAAATAACCCTAGTAAACCTGATGTAAAACAGAAAAGATGCCACTGAAAACAAGGAACTATAGCAGCAAAATTTAGAAATAACCAATTAACCTGAGTTTGAGACCATCACCACCACAGGTTCTTATTTGGGTTCTTAAATTAAGAACCGGTTCTTACAGTTATTTTGCTCTTGGAGTGAGGACAGAGTTCTTACACATGCAAGAACCATTCTTCTATAAAAATCCATGAACATCAATACAAATCAAAGAATGAGGGAGAAGGGGGAAATTGGGGGAAAAAAGGAGAAAGTGGAAATAAAAAAATTGAAAGGAGAAAAGGGAAAATTGTAGATCTGCCCTCCACCACTATAGATCCATAACTTCCACCACGACCAATTTGCCTCCTCCACCTACAACCACAAACGAAAAGGGAAAATCGAGGGGGGAATGAAAAAAAACCAAATGAGAACAGGCCAACAAGTTTGAATTTTGAAAGGTGGCAAGCATAAGGTGTGTCAATGGAAAAGATGATGGTTGCAAATGGCATCTGTTGGAGATTTTGCCGAAAAAATTGGGCAGCAAATCAAAGTGGTAAACTGGATTAGGACGCGCAGCAGAAAAGTGAGAGTCACGTTAGAAAGAAGAAACACAATAAAAGAGATGACTAATTGAAGTTCCAAATTTTTGGAAACCCAATGCACAATAGTGACAAGAAAGGTCACAGAGGAGGGTACTGCTCTAATACCATGTTGAAAGGGAGAAGAGATGCTGAAACTGAGTGTTTGGACTACACAATGGAGTCCATTTTATACAGACTTGATGTAATCAATACAAAAAATTATAGGAAATTTTATCCTTATATACATGATATGATATGCCTATAAATCAGATTCTAATATATCTGATTTTAAATGAGATACTATAATTACAAAGATCCTGATTAAATAAGGAAACAAATCATAAAATATAAAAGAAGAATATATCCCAAGAAATCATCTAGGATACTCTAAAATATTCTAAAGATGATATCATAAGATATTTCTCATACTCTAAAATTTAGGATACCCTTAAATTCTAGGTGGCACCAATAGGCCCACAAAAAGTGAAATAAGAACCCAAAATGGGTTCTAGGATTGGAGATGCCCTGAATATACAAAACTCCCTTATCAGATCAATGGATAACCAAATTTAGTTGCCTAGAACTTTGTTGGGACAATTTTCATGATTGGTTATGAAGGAAACAGTGTAAATTACATTGACATCCTAATTTCACATAACCCCTAATTTTTTTAATGTTCACATCAATCTCCCTTATAGGGGTTCATTATGAAATATTTTTCAAACAATTAAAGGGTGTCAGTGTCATATTTTTGAAACAATTAAGAGGATGTAATGTAGGTAAAAAAAAAGGAGGGGTATCAGGAGAAATTAACAAAACCTCAAGACATATTGATGTAATTTATTTAAAGAAGTATTAAGCAAATCAAGAAGAAAAAAAATTGCACAGAGCCTAGCTCTTTGCTTCCAAGTGTTTCTAATTGAAAATTCCAAATTTATCATTCTATTATTTAAAACTCCAGTATTATCGTAGTAAACACTAGATGAAAAACTAAGTATTTACAATTTATCTAGCATTCTACCTACACATAGATTTAATATTTGCTTGTGCACCAAAAAAGCACCTGCTCTTGCACATACATTATGACAATGATATGTGCCTACATTATGACACATCTGATTATAAAGCACACAAGTTTACAAAGAGGAATATTCAGATATCACAGTAAAATTTGTCTCAGTAACTCGGGGCCTATTCGGTTTGAGATAACATTTTCTTTTCATTTAATATTTTCATAAATAATTACAAAAAAAACATTTTCACTTTATTTCTTGTTTTAAAAGTGTTATATAGGAAATGGTAAAACAAATTCTTTTGTTTTCACTATTTGTCATACAAACCTTTGAAAGCAAAAAACAGAGTGAAAAAATGAAAACGAGATGCCATTTTTCATAATTATTTGTGAAAACAATAAATGTTTGCTCAATCCAAACATACCATAATATACATTATTTATTGCTGTCTCTTTGTTGACATGAAAGATAGAGGCTGAGAAAATAAACTTGACACCACAACCATATTAGAAGAATAAATTTACATTATTAAGTATAATATTTTAAAATAACATACCAAAGTGCCATAAAGCTCCTCACTATGTGAAGGTATTAGGGAAGGTCATTGTATGCAGTCTTACCCTTACATATGCAAAGAGGCTGTTTCTGGATTTGAACTCATGACCAATTGGTCACCAAGGCACAACTTCACTGTTGTGCCAGGGTTTGCTCCTATTGAATATATATTTTAACAGTCATATTTAAACAACTACGAGGCAAACTGGGCAAGCCATCATAGCCTTATGGTTGGTCCTATTCCTCATACTTCCTCTTGGCCAATAGTAGCTTATGAAGCACTAGAAAAAGTATGAAAGAATGATCCTTTTGTAAACCATTCTACTACAAAGTTGGCAAAGAAAAAAAATGGAACCAAAAGTGGCATAGGTGGCAATATCAAGGGACAGTCAGAAGTGTTGGGATCTACATCTATGATGGGATTACCTCCAACAAAAAACCCAAGCACCAAATTCACTGTCTAAATGTTGAACATTTCTAACTCTTAACCTTGTTCTGTTAAGAGGCAGTCATATTTGCCATTTTCTCCACACATCATATTCATTCCTATGTTACCAAGTTTCGTATGACCTTGTGCAATTATTAGCAATTACTTATCCATAGTAAACTATATTGAATGAACTCTTAAATACATCCTTGTTTGTATGTGTCAGTGAGGAGATGTGGAAATGCCTTCACTATTATGAAGCTCACACAGCTTTCTATGAACAAAAACTCTAGATAAATTACTTTACTTTCTTTTGCTGGGGCATCACAAAGAATCGACTCATTGCATCACTTGCTACAAAAATCAAGAGTTGAGTTCCAAAAATCAGTTTGGAATTTCATATTCTTGGTTCAGGCAGAAATAGGCATCAGTTTGTACACATAGCAAAATATATTATCCTGTCTACTGACACAGGAGGAAAATAACAAGATGATTACAGAGAATGAGATACAAACCAGTGTAAGATCAGAAAGTCCTTGGACAGGAATGGGTTGTGATCTTGGCTGAGTATCTCCAGTTCCAAGTTGTCCATATTCATTATTACCCCATGCCCATAAAGTCCCATCCTCTTTAAGAGCCAAATTATGAAATGCTCCAACAGCAATGAGCCTCACATTTTCAAGACCTTGAACCCGAACAGGAACTGAAATCTGTTTTCTATAAGATAAAGCAAAAACTTTAGAAGTTAGCATAAACTAAAAACTGTTTAGTTACCTAAAATGCAGAAAAACAACTTAATAAGTAAATTAATTTCATATTAAGATAATAGCAGCATAGTATTATAAAGAAGACAATGAAGACAAAAATACTGGATGAAGCTTGACTAATTTTTTGGTAGAAGCAAAGATGCCAAATTTTTGTGGCACAGTGCAATCTATACTACAATTTGGAGCATTTGGTTGGAGCAGAATTATAGTATCCATAAGCATGTCACTTGATTGGGAAAGATTAGGTGTTTTTGCCATCCATTTGCTGTGAAGCAGATGCCCTTTTAATGAGCTTTTACTAACAGATACATTTAGAGAGTGGGAAGTTTTATCACATTGATTTTCACTTTTTCCATGGCGGCTTTCTGTTTTGTTCTTCGTATAGGAGGATTCTTTATCCTTCTTTTTCTTTGCAATTCATTCCCTCCATCTCAATAAATTTATTCTTTTATCCCAAAATGAAAATTACATGTCACCAGGCGGCCATGGCTGACCCCATGTCCAAACATGCCCTTCACATGTAAGTACCACTGAGTGAGTTCCTCCTGCAGCAACCTGCACCACAAACAATTAGAAGAATATCTAACAAAGCAAAAGCCATGGCATCAAATACAAAGATGATACATTTGTTACAATAGAGATGTGGAAGTTCCTATAGAAATCCAAACATTGTAGGAATGTATTTATTGCACAACAACTTAACAGAAAAGAATCAAATTCAATTAATTAAGCAAGGCTACAGGGCTTTAGGTCATAACACCAGTTCTAATCATGTGCCAAACAGATGCACCATATCCACAAACATAACAAATTAAAATGAACTAAAACTTTCTGGAGCTATAAATGATAAATTTACATGGGAATTGTACGTCAACAACAAAACTACAAGGATTAAAAGCTGCCATAATATTCTGTCAAAGACAATCTTGAAAGTGTCATTCACATCTAACTCATTTTTTATGGTTTCACTTACAGTTCACCAAAAGGATGATGACCCAATAATTAATGGTAGATGAAGACTTAGATAGGAATTATAGTTATATAAAAAACTAATGCCTTGAAGAAAAGAAATATACATCTAACATTAAAGATTGGCATAGAAACAAAATAAAGGCAAATCATTTTGTTCCATCATAGCATGCATGGCATTGGAATACATAAATTACCTGCCGAACAACAAGCTTAGGAGCACAGCGCTGAGGGATTTCTATATCTCTCCTTAAAGGTCTACCGGTGCCATCCTTGCGCTCAGGTTCTTCACCACACTGCCCATATTCATTTCCCCCTGACATCAATTATGTTTGCTCTTAGAAGTTTGATAATACATACATCAACACTCTTCGGATACATACATTAATCTTCAAATTTTTATCTTAACATAGATAAATTGTTATCAAGTAAGGGGTAAAGGTATGCAATTCATGTAGGTGTGCAGTTGATCACTTCTTACATTGTTATTAGAAGACTTTGTTTAAAAAGAATCCAGTACATGGTAACTATATTAGACATTCTGATTGAGAGAATTTGGTAACTACATATATTATGGAAAAGGTTTTAAAAAAGTCCTCAAGTACCTCAACCAATGATATTGGTTGCAACGTAAAGGTTTTTGGAATTTCTACAACCACAACCTGACTGCAAGGGCAACCGCATTTGTTCATAATTTCTCACAAAATCAAAGATTACAACAAAACCACGACCAGATTTGCAATTTGAAACCTTGATTTATGACACTTATCTTGGTCTTTAAATTATGTATTGCAGCCAATTTTGTCCAAAAGTTCATTCAACTAATAAGCAGACAAACCATTAGAGTGCAAAAGAAAATGAAAGAAGGGCATATTGGCAATCAAAGCAAAAAATGAGAAGACCCTTTATTATGTTTAACGATATTGCCACCTTCGACAAAGCTAATTCTAACAATGAGAAATTTTTTTATGATATAGTGAAACAGAAGCAAAGGATGTGGTGTGAAATGAATAATACCCCAGGCATAAGCTCTGCCCTGATCATCAACAGCCAAACAGTGCCACCCTCCAATAGCCGCCTAACACAACCACAACACAAGGGAATCATCATCATCATCAACACTCACATAATAAGCATACCATCAAACAGAACAGCAAGCCTATACCTATAATAATTATGAATGGATTGAATACCTGAACAATTTTAACACTGGAAAGAGCCTTGACCTGGCTGGGAGTGTTCTCGGTCTTGTTCTCAGACTTGGACTCAGCCGGGTGGCCAAGTGTGCCCCTTTGGTTCCAACCCCAAGTGAACAACTACAAATAACCACCACCCACAAAAAAAAAAAAAGAAAAAAAAAAGAGAGATTTTGAGCGATACCCACGATTTGTATAAACAAAGTAAAGAGAAAGAGAGAAAAAAAAAACAAAAACAAAAGGAAGATACTTTGCCGTCGTCAGCTATGGCGAGGGAGTTTCTGCTGCCGGCGACGATGGAGCGAATGCGGTGGGGCTGGAGGGCTTTGACGAGGCAGACCCATTCTTTCTCCTCATTGCTGCCGATTCCTAGTTGACCATCTTCACCAGAGCCCCTGAATGAAGTGAATCACACACACTGTTCTAAGTGAGTGAGTGAATGCATAAAAAAGAAAGTGAGAAAAAAAAAAAAAAAAAAAGCAAACCAGGCAATGATGTGGGAATGGGAATCCATGAAGGTAGGAGCTGAGAGAGAGACTGCTCTGCTAAAGAAAACAAAAGAAGATTATCGAACACTTGGCGTGGGGTTCACGAGTGAGTGCTTCCTACAATTTCTTGGAATGCAAAACACAACTAAACCCACTACTGCACACAAAAAATAATTTGTCAATCGTTTTGTTCTTTTTTTTATCAAAATGGATTTCACGTGATTTTTTATATATATAAATATTGAAAACCTTACTTTTAGTTAATTTATTTTTCATAATAAATTTTCTATTAATTATTTTAAAAATGAATCCAATTAAAAACTCTGATTTCGATTATGTTAATCCTGATCTCTTTTATTATGATTTACTAGTGAATTAATTTATTATTTACTTTAAATCAGATTTATTTTATTTTTTATATATTTTATAACATAAAAAAAAATTATAATATTTATAGAAATTAAAAATATTTTTAGTTTTTTATAATAAAAGTTAACTCTTTAGTTTTTTTTATTTATGAGCAAATTATTGATTATTGATTCCGAGTGTCATACGATTTTAAATACTAAAATATATTGTATAAAATTAACTAAAATATTGATTTCATGTGACTAAATTGTCATGTGTGAATAAACATACCGTTGATAATAGTTTGACGATTACGTATTTTTAAGACATTTGTCATTCTTTACAAAAGAAAAGCTTTAACTTGTAAACATGCAATTTTTTCCTAAAAACATCAAATTAGACCGCTGTATAAAACATGCTTTATCTTAGAAAAATAAATACTTAATTGCACTGTGTGATTCTCCTACTATTATTATCTTATAAATTTGGTCTATCTATTTTTATTTTTTTCAAATTTAGTTCCCCGTCGTTATTTTGATTACGTAATTTTATTCATTCATAAACTTGATATTTAACATTTAATGAAAATACTAGTGTAACACTATACTCTCTTATCACCACATTCTTATGAACATTACATTCTAATGTAGTATTATGTCAATATTTTTATTAAAATCTATGATGTCAAATTTAATGATAAATTAAAATTATACAATTAAAATATTAAGATAAATTTTAAACAAATGAGAAAAATGAATTTATAAAATAAAGGAAATAAGAAGACAAAAGAACGTAATTAGGCTAATCAAATATAAATTAGATTTATTGTATTATAGAATCATAGAACTAATATTAAGAAAAAAAAATTCTCCAATCTTATTACCTGTTTTTGTTTTTTACTAAAAAATACTTTTATTTTAGAGACTATAACTAAGTTTTATTTAAAAAAAAAAATAAAAATAATCTCATTCTCATTCTCAATCTCAAATCTTAATGGGTTGCATTCAAGATATATGCAAGAATCACGTTAAGAAGAAAGTGAAAGAAGATACCACCTATTATCTTTTTCATCTACAAACCCTAAATGCAGTGTTTAATTACATGCAAAAAAAAATTAAGAAAGTTATGATTTTGGAAGAAAAATGTGAACCCTTTGCTAACTTGGGTTTAATTCAAATGGATAGTTTTTATATGAATCCAAAATGGTGTTATGATTAAGATGAAGTTTTTTTTTTTTTTTATGGTGAAATTAATGTATTGGTGTATCTTTAAATTTGTAGCTTTACACATCAAAATGAAGCATTAAAAGAGTGTGATCATTACACGACAAAACATGTTGAATGGGCTTTAGGGATAACACTGTTAGTTGTGTGGCGTTGTTGCCAATAAGCTAAAAAGTTGAATGATTTAAAATAAGTAATACTTGTAACTATTTAAAAAATATTATAAATAAGAGAAAACACAATGCAAACAAGGTCTCCAACTACATCAATCAAATTTATCTTTTTTAACCATTTTTTTTATCACTTTATTTACAAATTTCTTAATCACTTTCCTTTATTGAAAATTCATATAAGTAGCACAAAATAGAAACTTCAGTTCAACGATTGTTAAAAAAACTTTTTAGAGTGGACTATGAACCCAATCAAGGATTCTTAAGTCAGTCCTCTAAAGGGAATCACTCATTGGTAATTAGTTAACACCACAGTTAATCAGTCGTAGATTTTCATACCAATACTCTTAAATGGGTGAAATTTTGACAACTTAAGAGTGATATTGCAATGTGCTCTTTTGTCCTAAGGTAAAAAATCATAGTTCGTGTGAATGATATTGCATGTCCTCTTTCTGTCCTAAAGAAGAATACCATAGTTCATATGAATGATGCAAAATCTAAAAAAAAATATTCCTTTGGATTTGATTTCATGTAATGCCTAAGTAGTGAGGACATCTAAGAAGAAATTAGGCTTCAATATCCATATGGAGGATTTCTCCAACCCATTCTTGACAACTTTTTGTTAATAATATTCTTGTAACGACAACAATCAAAGAGAAACCACAAACACAACTACTCATTTTCCTTCCTCCTCTATCTTCCAATCACATTGCTCCCCATATACTCTCGCATTTTCTTGGGGTACCATACTATTGTGCAAGTTCTTCAAAACTTTGATTGGAGTTTTTCTCGAGACAATTTGATTTTGAGTTGTTAACGTCATTTTGCAGCATTGAGAAAAATCGAGGAGATTTAATTGTCGTGAACAATCTAAATGGTGTTAGAGGAAGAGGCGATGAAGGAGGAAAGGAGGCCTTCAAAGACATGGCGAATAAAGGCGAAGAAGGAGAAAGGTAAAAAAAAAAGTGTTGTTGTCGCCAAAAATCACCTCTAACCTTTGCTCCCCCTATTTTTTTTAACTTTAATTATGTATGTATGTAATGTTTTAAAATTAAGGCACTTTTAATTAAAATATTAATTATAAAAATAATGTAATTTACGTAATATTTATTTTTTTAATATTTTTATCAAAAAGTTAATATATTTTAGTATTATTTATTTATTTTAATAGATTTTTAGTTTATTATTACTATTTTAAAGGATATAAATGTTGTATTAGTAATAAAATAACAATAATAGTCTTCCTTTTTTTATTAATTTGATTATAATTATTTTTTATAAATAAATTATAATTAATTTGATAATTAAAAACTATTTATTAACATTTGTCAATTAATCACAAGAACAAATATTCTTTCTTTTATTGTTATTGTTTGTGACTTTGTAACATGCTTTTTACTTTGAGTACATAGTCTAGATACATTAATTTGTAAAAATTTGTAAAAAAAATAATCAAATACCATAAAGAAAATCTTAATATCATGTGTAACATATTGCGCTTTTAAAAAGAAAAATATTTAATTTTTGTGTACATATATTTTATATTATATGTTCTTAAATTATTTTAAAAAAACACATAATAATAAATATTTTGTATAAATTGATACATAGATATTTATTATAAATCTACTATTAGTATTATATGTTATAAAAATGAATTTTAACTTTTAAATTAGTCCCCTAAATATTAAGTTTTGACTTCATCTCTAGATCTCATCACCTCTTTGTCCTCCTTAAACATAACCATTTTTTCCTGGTTCCAACCCCTAAATCTCCATCATCAAAATAACCCATCTTTTCAAACTCAACCATATTCATCCTTTACCATTAGCAAGGAACACATAGCAGCGAGTACTTCTAAGTCAGAAAACCATGGGTTCCATAAGGTGTTCAAGGTGTACATGTAATTGTGGAAGTACCAACAGGAGAACCACATGAAACGATGGAATGCAGGCTAAGGCATTGGGAAACTAACTAGATAGTGAGTTGGATCAACAATTGTACTTTAGGAAATACATAAGGTGTTGTTGCTCATAATGATTGATTGATAGTAAAATGATGATGTTCAACCTTAGACGTGTGTTAGACACACTACCCTCGAGGATTTATCCACATAGTGTGCAAATCTCCTAGGATTTAACACACCCTTCCTATGTAGGAACGAGAATTAGAAATTGGTGAGCAAAACTATGAAAACAGGAACCTAGAGAGAAGAGAGGAAAAAAATTTTGTGCTTTGAAAAAATGAAGAACAACTCCTTTTATAGGCAAAGGATGACCGACAGTAATCATATTATTTTTGGGAATGAAATTGTATAATTAATATTAATTAACTAGAAATAATATGTCATGTAATTAATATTAATTAACTGAACAACAATACATTTTATAATGGTAATAAAAATATTTAAACCAATTTAAATTAATTTAAATGAAATTTTTGTTAAAACGTAAATAAGACCAAGTTAAAAAAAATATAGTTGTTAAACATATGTTTTCGAATAAGATATAATTTAAAAAAACGCTTTTGCAAATATTTCATAAAAATTTTCAATAGTCCGATTTTATGTACGTGAAACTCATACCTCTTACTATCTAGTTTAACATATCTCATCACATGTTTGTATATATACATTTTAAGATAGGCTAAACTACTCAATGTGGGATTTGAAACCTTTTGGAATACTCAAAACACAAAAAAACTCCACATATTTCAAAAGGTTTTAAAAACATAAGAAAAGAATAAAGTTTTTAGATTCTCGCTTAGGATATAATGCACTAGATTTGGTGTAGCAAGTTATATGAATCAGTCCCAAATTGATAGGACTTAACACACACAACATAGTTGATATAGCAAGCTTTATAA
The DNA here is from genome assembly GCA_026544285.1 of Pachyrhizus erosus. NCBI lineage: Eukaryota > Viridiplantae > Streptophyta > Magnoliopsida > Fabales > Fabaceae > Pachyrhizus > Pachyrhizus erosus. Next base: position 14,595 of record JAMLFT010000790.1, on the reverse strand, counting down.
ACCAAAAACGCTTTATATGTGCTAATGGTCCATCAATCACATTACACCCCCACAATTCATGTCATTGTTGTTGTTTTGCGCTATATCAATGTGCGTGTCCGATATTTATGAGTGCTCTAGAGATTTTGCTACAATTTTATGCAAGCAACCCCACTTGATACTCAGGTAGGTGATTTCATCAAGTGTATACTACTAATTATACACCATCCTTAAGGGATATGAAATTCATTAAAAGCTTTAAGCTTAAACTTTCATTAATGCCATATCTAATACATTCTCACATCATAGGAATATACTGGAATTTTGATTTTAGTATTAGGAGAACTAACAAGTAACTTGTTTTTACTCATATGAACCTTCTTTTTGGGATCTCCAATAACAAAAGTTGGGTTATCATCACTTGTTTGTTTCAAGTGGCTTAACTTTCATTCTTGTTGTTGTTTCATATATTAGTTTCTTCCCTAAGGATTTTGTTAGAGGATCGGCTAAATTTCCTTCTAGCTTCACATAGTCAATGCAAATTGTTCCTTCCTTTAACAGCTGCTTTACCACATCCTGTCTCAATTGTATATGTCTACTATTTTCCCATTAAAAGTTTTGATTTTAGCTATGGCTATAGTCGATTGGTTATCATAGTTCATTGACGTTGATGAGGTTGGTTTCATTCCTAAATGAATGATAGCTAAAAAGTTTTTCAACCACTTAGCCTCACTACTAGCCATTTCTAGAGCTACAAACTCTGATTCCATAATTGATTTTCCAATTATCATTTGTTTGGTTGATCATTACGCAATTGCACCACCACCAAGTGTAAACATATAATCATTAATGAATTTTGTCTCATTTGAATAGGAGTTTTAGGTAGCATCACTATACCTTTCTAGTACAACGGGAAATCCACTATACTCAATACCATATTCCATGGTACCTCTCAAGTATCTTATGAGTCTCACAAGAGCCTCCAAATGGTCTTGATAAAAATTATGAGTATATTTACTCAGTCTACTTATTGCATAAACAATGTTTGGTCTTGAAAAGTTCATTAAATGCAATAAACTCCTAATGATTTGGGCATACTAAGTTTGATTTATTGAAAATCCTCTATTTTTCTTCAATTAAGAGTCAACATCATAAGGGGTACTCACAAGATTAAGGTCATAATAACCAAACTTCTTAAGAAGTTTCTCAACGTAATGCCCTTGTGATAGTATAATAGTATCACCCTTCCTTACAATTCTAACTCCCAAGATAACATTTGTTTTTCCTATGTCTTTCATGTCAAATTTAGAAGCAAGAAAGGATTTGGTGTTGAGGACTATATCAACACAAGTACTAAAGATCAACATGTCATTCATATACAATTAGATAATCACACAATTACTTTTTTTCACATTTTGTATTAACACATTTATTAGCTTCATTATAAGAAAAACCATCATCAAGTGAAGCACGATTAAATTTTTCATGTCATTATTTTGATTGTCTTAATCCATATAAGGATTTTAAGAGCTTGTACACTTTATTCTTTTGACCTGGTATAACATAACCTTCAAGTTGAGTCATATAGATCTCTTCCTCTAACTCACTATTCAAAAAGGTTGTCTTAACATCCATATGGTAAATGACAAACTTATGTATAGAAGTCAAGGCTATTAAAACTCGAATAGAGGAAATCCTAGTCATAGGGGCAAAAGTGTCAAAGAAATCCATATTTTGTTCTTGAGTAAACCTTTTAGCTACCAATCTAACCTTATACTTATCAATTGATATATCAGGGTTGTGCTTCTTCTTAAAGATCCACTTACACCCTATTGGTTTGCTCCTTGAGGTAGGTCTACTAAGGTCCATGTATTATTATTCTTAATTGAATCAATCTCTATCTTAATTGTTTCTTCCTAAATATGTGCATTTTAAGAACTAATGGCTTTTGAAAAGGTCATAGGGCCATCCTCTACAAGATAAGTATAAAAATCATCTTCGAAGGATGTTTACTTCTTATGTCTTTTACTTCTCCTTAGGTCCTCAACCACGATCTCATTATGGTTTTTTGAGGGTTGATTTAGGATTATCTTTACAGTTTCACTATTGGTTTTTGAAGATTTCCTAGTTTTCAAAAGGAATACATATTTAAAAAAATTAGCATTCTTAGTCTCTATTATAGGATTGACATCAAGCATATTGCCTTTCAACACTAGGAACTTATAAGCAACATTATGTTCTACATAATCAATAAACATGCAATAAGAAATCTTAGAGCCTATTTCCCTTTTCTTAGGGTCAGTTAGCATAACTTTGGTCAGGCACCCTCATACTCTTAAATACTTTAGGATAGATTCATAACTTTTCAACAACACATATGGTGTTTTATCAGTCTTGTGGGGAATCTTATTTTGTACAAAATAGGTTGTTAACATGGCTTCTCCCCAAAGGTTGCTAGGTGTTTAGGAACTAACTAACATGTCATTCATCATCACCTTAAGGGTTATATTTTTCCTCTTAGCTACTTTATTTGGCACTTTTTTTCCCATTAGTGTTCACTTATATTCTTAATGCTTTATTACATGTTTACCACTCGTAAAATGATTTTGCGTTGGAATCTGATTGGAAAATGTTTTCTAAATCTTGTTTGGAATGAAACACCCAATGGTTGAGATTGCTAAGAATAGAATACCAACCATTGGTCTTCATGGATACTCTTAATACAAGTTTTCTTTTTAAGTCTGCAAGAAATTGATATTTATTAAGGGTAACTTAAGATCTCAAAATTAAGAAATTAACTAGGTGACTAAAATCCTAAGATAATGCGATAGAGGAAGAACTTTCACATGTATGATTAAAAAGGTTAAAAAGGAGTAAGGTTAGATGAAATCCAATCCCAACTTTTAATCATTTAATATACCTTAATCTTAGTTATTATTTTGTTAAGAACTTTGTTTTTATTTACTTTTTATTCCTGAATAAACCAATCAGCAAGCCCTTGTGAATATTATTGTAAGCAAAACTAGATTTCTTAAGTAGTATAATTGTAATTTAGTCAAATATCAACCAATTTCGTAAGGAGACAACTCTATATTCATTATCGATTATAAGTGACTTTGGTACACTTGTTAAACCATCAACACCCCCAGAAGAGTGTAGGAGGTAAAAACATTTTTGTTGCCATAAATATGCCTTGTAACCCAAGAATCTACCACCCATTTGTTCACATTGGTCACAATGTTTACTTGAGAAATGACCACAACAATAATATCATCCATTTCACCCTCAACCACGTTAGCTTTGGGCTTAGGAGGTTTGTTGTTTCTCATAACATGTTGTTTACACTAAGGAGCATGATGACATGGTTTTCCATAAACAAAACAAAAGACTTTTTTCTTGAAGGTTGAATTAGTGGCACAAAGGTAATTAATATTTTTATTTCTATTATTATGATCAAAACATCTTTAATCATACCTCTTTTAGTTTAGGTTTGGTTTGTATTCCACCATGTGTTTCCCTTAATGCTAGAGTCTTTTTCTTTGCATCAACAATCTCCTTCTGATTGGTATATTTAATGATGATGTGAGTGATGAGGTCGTACAGTGTCATTTGCTTGTGCCTATGGTTTAGTTGTTGCTTGTAGTTTGTCCATGATTTTGGCAACTTCTTAATTAGTAGTTTTGTGATGAAGTCTTGAAGAAGAACAACATTTTCATGACAAAGTTGCTTATGGTACTCATTGATTTGGACTCTAATGTCCTTGTCGTTAGTCATCTCCCAATGATAATGGTTGCCTATGAACCTCTTCCTCTCAATATCCTTAGTAGAGTATTTGAGGATCATCGAATTCTAAATTACCTTCACTTCCTTATAAGAGCAATAGACATTGAACAACTCATTAGTAAGCGTAGTGAAAAAAATATGATGACATATCGTATTTGTGAAAATCCACTTGTCAATAACTTTAATGTCTACAAGGGTTGCGACTTGGGATCTATGACGGTGAAAGTAACTTCGTTTATGTCCAAAATATCATAGACTTGCTCTTGCCATCTACTTCAATTTTGTCCTTTGAACACTTCAATTTTGGAGACATTTGGGAACGACCGAGCATAGTTGACAATGACAACTACGGGATTAGGCACATTCGATTCGTCCTAGTCCATGTGGTTAATCGTTAAATCCTTGATATTATTGTTGCTCATAATGGTTTATTGGTAGTGAAATGACAATATTCAACTTAAGACGTGTGTTAGACACATTGTCCTTAAGGATTTATCCACGTAGTGCACAAATCCTCAAGGATTTATCTGCATAGTATACAAATCCTCAAGGATTTATTCATGTAGGAGTGATGATTAGAAGCTAGCATGCAAAACTATGAAAATAAAGAACCCAAAGAGAAGAGAGGAAAATATTTTTTTGTGTTTTGAAAAAAATAAAGAATAATTCATTTTATAGACACATGATGATTGACAATGGTCATATTATTTCTGGGAATGAAATCATATAATTAATACTAATTAACCAAAAATAATATGTCATATAATTAATACTAACTAATGAGAAATAATACACTTTATAATGGTAATAAAAATATTTAAAACAATTTAAATTACTTTAGATGAAATTTTCGTTAAAACATAAATGAGAATAAGTTAAAGAACATAGTTATTAAAACATATATTTTTGGATAAGATATAATTTTGAAAAACACTTTCGCAAGTATTTAATAAAAACATTTCGTTAAAAATTCCAATGATCTTGTTTACTCTCATGTAGAGGAGAGGAAAAATTGGACGATTTTCACTATATTGAGCCCACAAGGTTTGATCTCATGTGCATGAGACTAATGCCTCTTATTAGCTAGTTTAACCTATCTCATACATGTTTATATATGTACACTGTTAAATTACTCAATGTGGAACTTGAAACATTTTAAAATACTCAAAACACAACACAAGGAGTACAAGTGCAGGTTTCTCATAGAGGCCTACATCTTCTGAGACTATTCTCAATATAAGATACTTTTAAGGATCCAAACTCAATGTCAAAGATGTTGGAGTTCACTTTAAGGAGTTTAGATTCTATGTGCATTTTTTGCTTATTCTATGTGCACTTAGTATTATTATATATATTAATTATTTTATTATGTAATTATTTTCATACTTTATTTTTTATAGTTATTAAAAATATAAATTAACTATTTTAATAGTTAACACATAATATTATAATAATAACAACAATTAAATAAGAAAGATCCAATTATACATTCAACTAAATATATAATTTAATTCTTAAATATTTATTTTAAGTTCTTTATGATTTATTAAACTTTATTTATATGATTTGATTGAAAATGTAATTAATAACTTTTTTTTTACTTAAAATATAATCAATAACTTAATTTATGGTTTACTTAAAATATATGAACAAAGTAAATTTTAAAATGACATGAGAAGAATTTCTTTTAGGTTTCTTTTAACTCGATAAAATCCTACATGGATAAGGTTGGGTTTGAACTTAATAAGAGGGAGGAATCTTAATAATGTTGGAAGGTATAAATAAACAATTGTCTTGATTTTTTCATCTTCGTCTTTATAAATCCAAGTTTGAAATGTCTCATTGTTGTCCCTAATGGATACTTTGCAACAATAACACCAAATGCATATATCAACTTATGTGAAATTGTTTGAACATAATAAGTGTTATGAAGTTTAAGTCCTAAAAGTGATCCAACTAGGGATATTAATGATTTATAAAAAAAACTTAAATTAGACTAAGTTTCTCTTTTACTTTAGAATATAAAAACATTAATAATAAAATATGTTTTTAATCTTTGTGTTATAGGTAAAATTTGGTACTAGTCCCACTACTTTATCTTTGATAAATTTGGTCTTTCAACTTTAAAAAATAGTGATTTTTGTTCATCATTATAGATGATTTTTAGCATGAGGAGGTATGAAAACTATTTTGTGTAAAGTTTGAGATGAAGTTGATTAAAAGTTAAAGTTTGGGAAAAAATCAATGAGGTAAAAAGGTTATAAAAGGACATTATAAATTAATTTTATATTATCATTCAATTACAAATCATTATGTATGGACACTTATTCACTTTTACAATCATCATGTATGGACACTTATTCACTTTTACAATAATTATATATCTTAAATGTCATACAAATGATGATTTGTAATTGAATGACAATATAAAATTATTTTATACTTTAAGCACATCACGATTAAACTCAACATTAATTATTTGTTTTCAACAATATCCTTATTTATACCCTAAAAAATAGCTATATTTATTTATATTTAAACTCACAAAATGTTAATAAACCATTTTTATTATTTACTTATTATTACAGTAAATAAGTGTATTTTAGTGAAATTATTTTATCATAGACTTTATTTTGTTTAGGGTAAAATACATATTTACTCTTTTATATTATCTTGATTTATGTTTTTGATCATTCATATTTTTTAGTATTTTTTGTTCTTCAGAATTTGTTCCATTTTTTTTTAGTCCATTAATTTCAAAGTTAAGTAATGATGTGATATGTAGAAATTATGTGTAAAAAATTTTTGTTTAAGTTTTTGGTGGATTTTAACCACTACAAATTATTTGGGAGTGCAGATTTTTTTAGAGCAAATTACCCTCACACTTTCTCAATATAATGCTTATTACACTCGCACTCTTGCCTAAAATGTCCCTACAGTGACATTCCCTAATTTTTAAAACTTCATTACATAAACACCCTATGCATTACATAATTGTCTCCGTTAATAAAAATGTGTCACATGCTTGTTACATATCTTTTTAATGAAACTTTTGAACAATTTTTCCATTTGTACCTATTTAAATTGAGAGATTATTTTTGAAATTAAAAAAGTAAAATACACTCATATCCTTTCAATTTACTATTTATTACACTCACATCTCCTCAATTTAGTGGTTATTAAAGTTGCGTCCCATCATACTAATGTTAATAGTTGTTAATTTAAATACATGAGTTTTTCATGTTTATCTTATTTTTTATTGCATCACTTAAATAGAATATTTCACACACCCAAGAGTTGAATATTTCACACACATTATTTGTAATATGACCATTCTTGCTTAATACACGATAAATGTGTTTATCTCATGTACATTTGGGTTTAGTTTTAGCCAATAAGATAAACATAAAAAACTCACATATCCAAATCAACAACAATTAACATTAGCAAGAGGGGGTGCAGTTGTAATATGCAAAATTAAGGGGGTGCAAATGTAATAAATGGAAAATTAATTTATTTCCTTCATGTGGGTGTAGTTGTCTTGAAGCATACGTCACTACTCTCCCTTTTTGCATTAGTAAGCAACCCAAGCTTTGTCATGAGGCGTTACAATAGACATTGAACTTCTTTTCAAGATCAGACAAGGTTAAGATTGGTGTGGTGGTTAAGCTTGTTTTTAGTTCTTGGAAACTATCATTGTAGGTCTGATCCCAGTTGAAGGCCTGAGCTTTTCTTATCAACTTGGTTAAGGGTAAGGTGAGTTTAGAAAATTCTTCTATGAACTTTCTATAGTAGCCTGCTAGGCCTAGCAAACTTCTGATTTTTGTGATTGTTATCGGAGGGTTCCACTACATTACTACTTCCACTTTGGCTGGATCAATTGCAATTCCCTACTTAGATATGACATGTTTTAAGAAATTGATTGCTTCTAACCAAAACTCACACTTTGAGAGTTTTGCACATAATTAAAGCTCTTTAGGATCTACAACACGATTCTTAGATGTTTTGCATGCTCTTCTAGGCTTTTCGAATAGATAAGAATATCATCAATGAATATTACCACAAACTTATCTAAATACTCATGGAAGATCCTATTCATGTAGTCCATGAATACTGCAGGAGCATTAGTCAATCCAAAATGCATGACTAAATACTCATAATGCTTGTAGCGCATATAGAATGTAATTTTAGGAATGTCTTCCTTCTTTAGCCGAATTTGGTGATATCCTGATTGTAAATCTATTTTGGAGAAGACTTGTGCTCCTTTCAGTTGGTCTATGAGATCATCGATCTTAAGGAGTGAGTATTTATTCTTAATGGCTACCTTATTCAGTTAGTGATAATCGTGCATAGTCGCATACTTCCATCCTTCTTTTTCACCAACAATACTAGTGCTCCCTAGGGTGATACACTGGGTCTGATGAACTTCTTATCCAATAGTTCTTCTAGTTAATTTTTTACTTATGCCAATTCTTTTGGCGAAATTTGATATGGTGCAATGGAGATTGGATTTGATCTAGGAATGAGGTCAATAGAAAATTCCACTTCTAGTTCCAGGGGTAACTCTAACACATCTTTCAAAAAGACTTCAAGGAATTCTTGGATAATAGGAAGGTTGTTCACATCCAATTCCATCTTTGCTTTTGTGGAGAACAACACCATAAAAAATTGAAGGTCTTCCTTCTTTCTTTCTTCGATCTTAAAATTTGGGGATTTAGAATTTAGGGCACTAAAATTTAGTGTTTTATGATGACAATCCAGGGTGATATGGTTAGAAGATAACCAATCCATCCCTAACACTAAATTCAGGTTGGATAGGGGAAGACATATTAAGTCGATTTGAAACTTTCGGCCTTCTAATATTACTGGACACTTTATGCAGACTAAGCTGGTAGTTATATGCATATTGGTAGGGGTATTCACAGTTAATTCATATGATATTGGTATTAAAGGCAAAGCTAAGTATTTGGCACATTCATAAGATATGAAAGAGTGAGTAGCACCTGAATCATAAAGTACATCTAAGAGTTTTTCGTGTATGATGCACTTATCGTGAATTAGATCATTAGATGTAGCCACTTTCGTTCTACTCATGGTGTAAACTTTTCTTGTTGCCTTTGGTTTCTCCTAGTTTTGTGTTAGTTTCCTTGTACTTGATGCTTCTTTCTTTGGAGACCAACAATCCTTAGCCAAGTGTCCAATTTTTCCACAATTAGGGCAGGTAATGTTTTTTTGAGAACAATCTCTTAAATAGTGTGGTTTTCCATATTTAAAACATTTTATTTGCCTGCCAGTTGCAGGGTAGGAAATGGTTAGTTTAGAACTTCCTATTGATTGATCGAGCCTACTTGATCCATTTCCATGTGTCAGCGACCTCTAATATGGTTTCCTTGAATGACTTAGACTCTTCTTGAAATGTCTTTGTGGTCCTCTAGCCTTCCATTATATCCTTCGGATGTTGGTATCTTCCTCATAGATTCTACAATTACTAACTAAAGTTGGAAAGTCAGTAATTTGTGGGTAGCCTATTACTTGTTTTATGTCAACTCTTAGACCATTCTCAAATTGCAAGTAGATTGTCTACCCATCTTCAGCTCCAAAATAAGGCCAAAATTTTAAGCTCCAAAATAAGGCCAAAGTTTTAATAGTTCATTGAATTTGGTCACGGATTCTCCTACCGATATATTTCCTTGTTTTAATTCCAAAAAATTCCCTTGCCTTCTTTTTTCTATAGTCGGCAGGGAAGTACTTGTTTAAAATTTTTTCTTGAAGATCTCCTAGGGTATTGAATGACCTATTGGATAGAGAGTAGGTCTTACTATCCTCCACTAATTCTCTTCTTCTCCAATAAACATAAAAGTTTCAAAATTAACTTTGTGATCTTCCTAACAAGACATTGCTAAGAAGATCTTCTCAATCTCTGTTATCCAATTTTAGGCTCCTTCAAGGTCGAAATAATTGTTGAATCGAGGTGGGTTATTCCTCCTAAAAGTTGTCAATCCTCGATATTCCGCTGCTTCTTCACTTCTTTCTTGGGTCATGCGTTGTTATGCGTTCCAATACATGTTGAGTGTTGTTGCTTGAAGGTCTTCTTGCCATAGGGTCCTGTTTATGCAACAAATAAATCCCAAACATTACTATTTGGGCTTCTAGTAACTCATCAATTATCCTAGCACACAATTTTTTACTTGACAATGCTGCCTAATGCGTACATTGTTAAATTCTACAAAGTTATTCGCATGATTTTATCAATCAATGTGTCATCAAACTTTTGACATTACTACCTAAGTAGTGTAAGCATAGTGGTTTTTACCTAATCTTCCCTAGTTCCACAGGCTCTAAGAGGTCAAACTGGTTTGATACCAACTAATTGTAATGCCCTTTTTATTCTCTTTTATTTTTAAGAAATTATATCCAGGTAGTTTTAGCACAAGTAATTTTTTTTTTTAAATCGAAACTTGTCAAGGGAATTACAATTTGACAGAACATAGCATCTGACATTTATTTAACTTGTCTTCATTCTGAATATTCTCAACTCAAACATACAAGGCAAATAAAGTCATAAGTAACGTTATTATTACATTCTCATAATGTATTTATTAACCAAAACAAGATAACATCTATGATAGCTTTTCATATCTAATTTATCTAATTAGATCTTTCAAAAGAATCTTCCTCTTCTGAAGAATCTTTCCTCCTATTTGGATTATTGGCTTGAACTAAACCCATGGAGGACTGTTGGGGTGGAAAAGCCCGGGGTTGTTGCCATGTTGCAAGAACACCAATGAATCTAGAAGGCGGAGTCTGGGATAGAACCACTAGTATGTCTATGTGATGAAACGATCATGGAACTACAATATTGGTAGGCCTAAAGGCAAATCGGATGTACCCCATGAACGTATCATCTCCCTTACTTCTATCATACGTCCATATCCTTTCTAGAGGTATTATGAATAGGTGAAACAGTGGTTGAAACTCTTCTGCCATCTATGTCTAGAAAAATATGGGGGTTGTAGGAGTGAGTCATTTATCCTTAGGCAAACACACATATATATAGTGGGTTTCTAACTATTATAACTCTCATCTTATCGTCACGTGCCTAATTAGGGATTCTACTAGATTTTGGGTCTTTCGTTGCCTTTAAACTACTAACTTCGAGAGGACTTACATAAGTGTGTCATTAATAATCCAATATATCCCTTTTGGTACTCGGTTCAGGATACTCTTAACCGAATCTTGGTCATGCTCCGCTTTGTCAGGGACACCAAGCTGGTTCTGTGACACCCTCTTTACTCTTTACTCTTTACTCTTAGCAAATTTCTCTTAAGGGGGGTATTTTTGTCATTTTATAAATTTATTCTTTTAAGGGTTTCCCTTCACTTTCCTAATCCTAAAATGTTATAAAGTTTATATTACTAGGGGGGGGTGCTTAGATTAATTTTTTTTCCTGATTTTAGAATGACTAAATAGTGACAAATTTTAGTTTTATAACATAGGGACATTTTAGTCATTTTGGGATAAAATTTTATTTCCAAGGATTTTTCAATTTCTAAAAATGAAAAAAATATTCTAGGTTCATGCATAAAATGTTTCTAACAATATTTCTCCTAATTTTAATATATAAAGTAGTTCAAAAATTACAATTTTCATACCTAGTGGTATTTAGGTAATTTTATAAAAACAAAGTTAAATTTTTACTTTGAAACTTTAAGAAATCTATTTAAAGTTTGAATATTGGGCAGAGATACCTTCTAGAATTATTTTCAAGAAACTTTGGTAGTAAAAATAACAAATATTTCAAAATTTTAGGATAGGGTATTTTGGAAATTTTTCTACCTTAGGACAGAATGGTCATTTAACCAATTTCTTCATCTTTTTCCTTTCACGGAGAACTAGTTTTGGTTCGAAACCAGTTTTGAATTTCTTAATTCTTCCCTCTCTGCCTCCTTATGTGGTTTTATATTGGTTTTGAGTGATTCGTAATGGAAATCTAATGTTTATTAGCTTGTTTCCATCTAAATTCAATCTTTCTTCGTTGAAGACAAGAACGAAATCAAACTTTCATTCTCAAACTTAAATTTTGATTTCCTTCATACATTTTGAGAAAGTATTCACACATAATGATTCAAATAACTTAACTCAAACATATCCTACCTAAAATTTGACAAAATATGAGCAAAACAGAGAATGTCAAATTTTACATTCTCAAAAATTGAATTTGCAAACTCAGAATCATTTTTGGAGAATTACTGAGTTTCAAAACATTAAACTTTTCAGAAACCAAATTCACATCACCTAAAATGTTTCTAGTAATAGTATTCAAAGGAAAAATAACTCCTCTTGCTTTTAATGAAGTTTTCTGGCAAGGCTTCCACGAAGCTTTGGTGACACTACAAAATTGCGTTTTCCTAAACGACTCTTCAAATTTCTTCAATAGAATCGTTGTATGAATGATTCAGAAACTAACCGAATTAGTACAAAGCAATGAGAGTGAGGAATTAAGGAGCATTTTGAAGAAGAATTTGCGGTTTCCCTTCCTCGATTCGAAGTTGATTTGGTATTTATAGACTTCCTTTGCCCTTTTCCTTCACGTCAAAACAATCCATAGGTCATGGACAAGCTAGCTAGGGAGTGGCAGGGTATGAATAATGTGTATTTTGGCAGAATGATGAAGTTGCAGGAAAGTGGCCTTGAGGTTGAAGGAGGTGACAAGGAGCTTCAATGGCGGTTTACGCTTTTTAGGAAGAGTTAAATGGAATTGATTTGTAAAAATTAAACAGCAATGAACTTAGTGATCAAATGACAATCCCTACAATCCAACTTTATCTTTGACCCTCACGTTTCTACCTTCGAATTCGTCCCACACCCTTTTCCTTTTTCGCATTTTATTTTCTCCATTCAACTTAGCGCTTTATGCCTTTTGTGTTTTATCATCTGTTCTTATGCTACCCATCATGGGTAGCTCAGTTGGTTCGAAGCGCTTCTCTTTCTCTCCTAACAAGGTCTGGGTTCGACCCCGCCCTGCCCCTTTTCTCCTTTCCCTTCTCTTTTTATGTTTCTTTTCTTTTCCTTTTTCTTTCTTTTTTTGTTTAATTTCTATTTTTAATTTTAATAATTCTATTTTTCATTTTTAATTTTTTCCAAAATCCTAAAAATGCATTTATATTTTTCTCTTGCTAATTAATTTTCTTTTCCCCAATTATTTATTTTATTTGATAAAAATTTATTTATTTAATCTAAAATATTTATTTATTCATATTAAATTCCTAAAATTTATTTTTAATCCTAAAATTTATTTATTTATTCATATTAAATTTTTATTCTTTCTCCTTTTTTTTTATTTATTTGGAACATCGAAATCTATTTTTCTCTTTTGAAATTAGTTTATATTTTTTTTATCTTGAGTTGATTTTTGTAATTTAATTTAATTTTAACTAACTAATTGCTCTCTCTCTTTTTGTTTTTCTCTTTTGAAAATATTACCTATTAAATAGATAAAATTTTCCTTAAAAATAAATTTCTAAATGTTATGTTAGTTTAAACTAAAATATTAAATGAGATGAGAAGTAAATTTTCTATTTCAAATTTATAATTTCATTATATTAAAAATAGGATGTTACAGTGCAATTTGAATCTATAATATCATTTCCTTCTTCACACTCCTTTCCATCACCTTATCCTCTTCGATCACCATCTCTGATCGCTTAAACTTTTTCGTGTTATCGTGCTATGTCTATCTCAAGCTTAGACTAGCCATCAATACTAGTTTTTCAACTCACACCAACTCGTTAATCGCTTTTCACGATGAACACATCAAGTGGAAACACACGAGATATCGTTGGTGAAGGTTAGATTTTGATTTTGTTGCAAGAAGTCGTTGAGTTGCGGTTACTTTCAGGGTTAACTTATTATTTAGTTTTTATGTTAGTTCCATAATTTTTTAATTATGATTTTTTTTATAATGAAAAAAGCACTAAACAAAAACTAAGCTAGGTTCCAAGGTCTAATGGGACAAAATTGCAAACCAATTCACGATTATGTTATTTAGCTTCTCGTTGGCTATGGTTTTGTTTATGTTGTATGAAGTTTCTTGTACATTATTCTTAGCATCAATCCATTTTATGAGTCTAGGGTGAAACCATAAAATAATTCCTTTATATATAATTATTTTAAAACCTAAACATATATTAAATTATAAAAAAGTAAAACACATAATACATTAAATAATAAAAATAGTAAAATAAATAATTAAAATTCATATATTTTATTACATTAAGCAAATAATATAGTTTTAATAAATTTTAAAAACAAAATTAAAAATGATGTATCATATTTTTCATTCAATTCACTCCTACGCTATTGTTTATCATTGACGTTGTAACATCCTGTTTAAAATAACAAATAATATTGTTTGATTAGAATAACTAAAATAGCATAAGAATAAATAAAAGGTCCTTTAAATAATGATTATAGTTAGTTTAGAATGATTTTGTGATATTAGAGGTATTGAAATTTAATTTAAATTGTTTTGGGAAATTATTGTGATTATTAGAGTAAAGAAAATTTATAAATCAATTAACTAGAGATGGATGATAGTATAACTTCAAGAGATTTTAGACAAAATAACTTTAAATAATTTAGTAGAGATAAAAATGAATAAATGCATATAAATAAAAATTTTAAAATTTAATACATAAGAAAATAAATAAATAATACATATATGAAAATAATAAAATTAAATAAAATGAGACTTGTAAAAATATTTGGAAAGTAGGAAAAAAGTAGTTGGAACAAAAGGAGAAAATATAATTAAAACTTTCTGGATTTTTAAAT
>JAMLFT010000789.1:0-36611 GCA_026544285.1 Pachyrhizus erosus | reverse complement strand
ATTAAAGTAAAAAAAAAAAATTAATTGAAATGAGTTATGATATAAAAAGGTGTTAAATTATGCTTAGTATGTAACATAGTACAATAGAAGATTTTAATATATAAGTTTCGAAATTTTGTGATTTAGAAAAATATAAGTAAAATTGATCTAATTATTATTATGTTTGATTAATTTTATAAATTGTATTGTAATATAAATTAAATTTATAATTATATTATGCTATTGTATTAAAATAATTAATTTTTTTTATGTATATTAATTACATAAGATAATGTTTAGATAATTTAAGAATGAGTTTTCAAATTAGATGTATAAATCATTTTAATTAATAATTTTTCATTGATTTATTGATTTTACATGTAAATGCATATAGCAAATGCAGAAATAGATATGAATATATAAGTACAATACTCAATAGTTACATAATTGGAGATTAAAGTGACTCTTTACACAAGTATAGAGATCACTATGTGCATTTTTTTCATATACAACTGAAAAATATGCTGTCCTCTTTTAAAGTTGACTGCTTAGACCAAAGTAAATTATGTTATTCTTCGTTTGGACTTATTTTTTTGTCTTGAAGTTACAATGGATTTTTTTTACTGAGGATGGATTATTTGTTTATTTGTGTTAGTAAGTTGTTTCATTCATAAATTTAATAATTTTAGAGCATTAGATTATATTACAGTCGAAATATTCCTCCTACAAATTCTCTAATAAAAAATTAAAGAAAATAGTAAATGTATTTAATATTTTAAAAATATAAAATATATTTAATATTTACCATATAAATAAAATAACATTAGTAAGAAGATATTATAAGGGGATTTAGATTTTTTTTTCAATTGTAATGACAAAGATAATTTTAATGTTGTAGCATTGATCCCTGTTCCCTAGGTTCCTGTCGCTAAACACTGGTTCCCACATTTTGTTTGAAAATAATAATTTGTTGATGTTAACTTCAATCGTCCTCTTGATTACTTTAGATGTTGAACTCAAAATTAGAACTCCATTAAAGTTTTATTATTTGTATTGTCAAGTTAGAAAAGAAAGATTTTCCAGCAATATAGTAATTTTCTTAAAAGGATTACTCTTCAATGGAATTCAATTTTTTTAGATCTGATTTAAATAAAGAAAACCATGTACTGACGATAGGATTACTCTTAATGGAATTCAATTTTTTTAGATCTGATTTAAATAAAGAAAACCATGTACTGACGATGTAAATAAAAGAAAATTATGTAAAATAAAACCATAAATCCTAAAATAATTTTGCATAATCATTCAATCACAAATTATCATATATATATATATATTTATTGACTTTTACAAAATTATCTTACAAATCATACTAACCATAATTTGTGATTGAATAATGTAAAATTATTTTATCTTATAAATTTTCATTAAACTCTTCAACAAATGAGTTACAATTAAAAAAACATGTTTGATTGATTAGATCACTTCTCTCTTTATGTGGTATGTTGGATTTGACAAAGTTTTGTCCCTTATATATGAGAAATGTTTGTTAACATTTTTTTTTTTGTAGGGAATATTTTTTATGCTAAATCTTTATACCATGTGAAAATTTTGTATTTATTTATTTTTCTATTTTTTAATATATGTAAATTTTGATATATCCCTTTCTTGTTATTTTTTAATTAAGAAAAAGGGATGGGTAAAACATTTTCACATTATATGATCATATGAAAATTTAACATGAGAGGATTTATTCATTCTATTTAAAAGATGTTTCAATACTTAAAGGAATATGTAGCATGATTATTTTTGTTTTATATATTTGAGAGATTAGTTATATAATTTTGTTACTTTAAAGAGTATTTAAAAAATAAGTAATACTTCAAGTACGAAATTGAGGGTTTATTCTAAACAAATGATAAATTTAATTATCATTATTAAATATTTCATTTCTTTTATCAAGATACGACTACATATCAATGCAAATATATTTGCTAGCAGGATATTTGAGACATTCTTTATTATATTACCGAAGATTAACTTCTTTTAATAAATCTAACTCTTCTTAATTGTCATTATTCAAATATGTATGTATTGCAAATTTTTAAATAAGTGAAAATATTTAAGATGGATAATATATATAAAAAAAATAGTTATATTAATGTGAATATATTTTAATCTTTTGTGAAATTTTAGTATTTTTCAAATTTAACAAGTATGTGATGTATTATACATCTATTTTTTAAAATTTTGAATGATTTTTTTCTTAAATTTCTTGTGTAACATTCTCCATTCATCTTAGCTAGAAAACAAAATAAAAATATTTTAAAAGTGATTGAATAAAAAATATGTATTATTAATTTAATTTAAAATATATTATTGTCTTTTTCTTTGACAAGAAGTACATTACTATCTTAACACACTGAAAATTTACTAATACATATAATCTTATTTTCTAAATTTAACCATAATGGTAGTATTTCTTAAAAGAAAAACATAATGATTGTAAACATTATTTTAATGATGTACTAATTGTAGTTAACGCTAGGCGTTGGTAGTTAATATTCATCATATCATTTAGGAATGCTTAACAGATTACATGAATCTCAAAATACAAGATAGGACCTTTTTATCAAAATGATTAATTTTCTTAGTTAAAAATTGTGGCTAAGCAAATCCTTCTTCAAAATATTTTTCTAAACATCAAAAACCAAGCTCCACAAGAATTCTCTCAACTTTCAACTTTCATTTCTACACAAAAAGTAAATAAAAAAAAAATACTAAGACATAATCAATAAAAACAAGTTAACTAACCAAAAACTAAATATTTACAAAAATTAAGATAAATTGAGTTAAACATTATTTTAATTGAGAAAAAAAGTAAGATTGTTGTCTTGTAAACCATTTAATAAATAAGTATTTACGACAATTGTCACTAGTTCAACCTTAAGCATTTTAAACTCTTCATAAGAAGGCCAACCATTGAAATGTTCCATGATCTCATTTAGGTCTTCAATGATACCTTCTTCCTTATGAATGAAAATGAAGACTAAGGTAAATAGAGAAAAAAAAAGAGAGAAAAGGAATAAGGAAATGGATACAAAATGACATCTCTAATAGGAAAAAATGTTTGCATATGAAGAAGAGCTCTTGAAAAAACAATAATCTTTGTAAAAAAACTAGTTTGTCTTCTTATGAATTGCATTTGGTGCCAATTTTTCTACAACTATTCTAGAGACATGGGGTCTAAGCTTCTGATGTAGACAAAGTTGATCAGTGTCTTCTTCCATGAGCATGGGCTTCATTAGAAAACTCTAAATTTCTTCCTTGAAGAGGGCTTTGTGTCTAACTTTGATCAAATGCTAAAGAGGTACATCTTCTTCAACAACTTCTTTTCCTTTGTAGATGTCGTGAAAGATTTGATCAACCACTTGATTTACTCTATTAAATAATTTTGTGCTTGGTTTGGCTACATAAGGAAATTGGCTACCACCCATGTAAGGCAAATGAAGGTTGCGTCTTTGTATCTTCATGGATTCTTCACAAAGATGCAATTCTCTATAGTAGGAGGCCATCTTCATCTCTAAATTATGTGTTAAGATTGTTTATTTCTAATTTTTGAAGGCTAGACTTTCACTAGGCTACAAACTTAGATCATTAACATAGATTGGCCTTTGTGGATCAAGTCAAATCCACAACATTATCAAATTGAACTTAACTATAAGACCAATAAGCTTTTGCAAACTATAGGTGCACATATAAGGTAACTCATCTAGAAAATTACCTCCTCATCTCCAAATGTATAAGAATAAAGGGAATTTCACACATTTAGATGGTCTATGGAGAAGGAAAACCCTATTAGGGTCAAAAGAGACCTAATGTCTTGGTTGGATGGTCTAAATATTTGGCTCATAAGACATGGTTGAAGTTTTTTCTTCATGCAACACTATCCTTAAAGTGTACATTAGAGGATCTATGTCAATACCACTTTTAGCATAGATCTTGTCCAACTCCAATGTTTTAAGATAAAGAGCTTTCTCCTCTAGAGTCAAATGATTTCATGATCTCTAATCACCAACATGGATCCATTTGAAGTCTTGATAATGGAAAATGTTGACCTTAGGTGCAAATGGGGTTGCTTTAACTTCAATATCCTTGGAACGATAAGAAAGACGTGGTCTAATGATCCAACTTAGAAAGGAAGAATTTCTTGGCTCTACGTCTACAAGAGAGTTTGCAAATACCTTGAAAAGAAGGATGAAGGTGAACTTTGTATCTGGATTTTCAAGGTATTAAGCCTAAAGTTTATGCCTTCGATATGTTTGAAGGGCTTCAAGTGGAACTTGTGCAAATATAGGAGGTGTTTTAGTATGTTCATCAACTTCTTCATCATCTGCTACCTCAGGTCTCCCTACATTTGTAACAAAAACAATTAATGCATATTGAAGCACTACTTTGTTGAATTTTTTAACTTTCTCTAATTCAATGTTTGCCTCCAATTTGATAGGTTGGCATTTCTTGCATTTAGCTTCAACTTTAGTTGATACAATCTATGTTGTTAAAGCAATAATAGATTCAAAGTGTTACAGGTCTTTGTCTATTGCAACTTTTTATTCTTCATCTATATACAAGAGAACAAATTTTAGGACAATTAGTTTTAACTCATCTTTAGGTTGAGTATGTTAGGGTTTATGCCGTATTGTTTACTTGGGTGGTTAGGTTGTTTGTGAAGGTTTTGTGTGAGTCTCTTTAGATTGATGCTTTTGTTTCTATTTCTTGGTTAAGGCACAATTTGGGTTGACAAACAAGACTTTAGCACATCTAATAATAAATTCCTCGCTTATTAGATTATCCATGGGTTCTTGTTTGATTTGGTAAATGTTCTTGGCAACCTATTTTGTGAATAGACGGGCAATGCCCATTTTGATTTCAATAATCCGTGTAATCAAAGTTGGTCCTCTAGATACTTGGTAAGTTTGAACAAGGACACCAACATCCTTCATTATCTCCATAAACAACATAAAATAAGGAATAATAGTCTTTGTCTTCCTCTTTTATTTATCCTTAAGATGAATAGAAAACAAATAGTGATGAAGGATATGGTTAAGTAAATTTACCTTTTGTCCAATCGTTATTTGGTAAATGCGTAAGCAATCTCTATGTGATACATTATCCTCTACCCAAGTTTATGGCGAGATTTTAAACATCAGATTGTGTAGTAACCAATAGGTAGGATTTATTCCAATATATTGTAGAAACTACATGAAAGTTTTGACATCAATATCTTTAGATCTTGTTGTGTTGTACAACATGAGATCCCTATTGTCCTACTTGATTGTGGATTTCAAGTCAAGAGAGAACATTTTTCCTTCCTCTATTCAACTAGAGGCTTGGGTGATAGAGTCTAAGGAAATAACCACACAACGTTCTCCCATGTTGCTAACTATGGTGCAATCAATCTCCTCAACAGATGCCCAAATATTGGCGGAGGGGCCATGATACCATATATTTCCTTTTGTTTTTGCAAAGGTCTTTCACCCTTTAAGAGTAATCTAGTCTGTAATGTCAAAGCCTTCTTCACTCAATCTTTAAAGGTTGATACACTTCCTTGTGATGAATAAGGGTTTATCAAACTCCTCCATAGTAAACAACAAATACTTTGATTTAGGGTGTTCTTTAGTGGAAGTAGTAGAAAATGTTTTCTTTAGGGCCTTGGTATCATCTGCAAAGATAAATAGAGATAACACAAAAGAGAAAAAAAAGCTTTTTTGAAAAACTAAAAGAAAGTATAAAGTTTATTTTAGAGAAAGATGAATAATAGGTGAAAACCTTTTTCACTTTCTACCAAGGGTATTTGAAGGGTTAGAAAACAAACTTAAATGAGGGGGTTGAATAGTGTGTGTGTAATTTTTTAAAACTTTTTGAAAAACCTTTTTAAAAGATGTTTGAAAAGATAGAAAACAAGTTATAAACTCTTAGACGTATAAAACGTGAGGGAAGGCAAAAAAAAAGGTTTTTATACTATTTTACTCCAACCCATAAGGTACATCTAATTCTCCATCAACCTTAAGGGGTTCCACTAATCAAGAAAAAGGTTACGACTGGGTAATGAGTTTACCACTCTTGGCTAATTACAAGTATTCTTTTTAAGCCAATTTTGGCTTCCTAACTCAAGTATTCTTTGTTGCCACTTCTGGCTATACCACTTAATCACTTGATTAAGTATCCCAAGTATTTTTTTTCCACTAAGTCACCCTTGGATTTTACAAGATCTTTACATAGATACAACTCACAATGTGAGGATATAAAAGTTTTAGCGCAAGTAACAATAACTTAGCAAGGCTAAGGATATGAATAGATTACATAAGAACTATTCTAAGAAGAGATGTATAAAAATCTTGGACGTATAAGAGCTTGAGACAATATTGATTTCGAGTTTCTAATCTTCTTAGTCTTCATGCATACTAGTATTTATAAGTTTTAAGAAAGTAGTATTCGTTGTGACTCAACATTTTTCTTTCTTCTTCATATTCTAATATGCATTAAATGCATAACTCTTCGTTACGTCTTCATACTATAGGTGTTTAACTTTTATTAAATGAGAGATATTATTTTTGTCATTTGTCTTTTCCTTTTTTTTTATTTCTAAGTTTTGGCAATTGAATTTGTCTTATAAACATTCTTACTTTAGTATTTTCTAGTTGACAGACTATTGATCTCAACGATTCTTTTGATGTGAAAGTTTGTTTATCTTCATTATGTCTATTATTTTTCATTAAATGTTCATTTGAATTTAAATGTTAGAATAACAATAAGGATAAAAACTAATGTGAACTGAAATAGAAGTTATATGTTTATTGAACGTATTATGTCTTTTAGAAACCTTTGGACATATTTTAAAAAAAAACTGTTGGACATATCCGACATTTTAAGTGCGTTGAACACATATTTTCTTAAGTTATTTTAATATGCTTGAGTTTAAGAGATACAACTTTTTTTCTCTCTTTTGGACACATCTTAAAACATTATAGGTTTTTAAGGGTCTAACATTCGCCCACAACTTTGGTTGTAATAGTATTTATAAATGATAAGATTTGAAAACCCTTTCAAGAAAAGAGAGAAACGAAACAATTAAATCACGTTTAATGCTTTTTGGAATTAGAAAATAATCATGGTATTAGTGATTATGCACGTTTTTGAAGAAAATGAGGGAGTTTCAGTCGTTAGATAAAAATTTGTTATGAGCATCTTTTACAATGAGCACACAGTTTCAAAATATTAATGAATTATATATAACATGAGACAATGCACGTGATAGATTATACACATATAGATGAATGTAAAAATGATCCCTTATAAATACAAAATGTTCTTCAAGTAGAGTTTTTGTGAAGATATCAACTCATTGATGATCTATATCAACAAACTTGATATCAAAATACCTTTTGTACATAATCACGAATGAAGTGATATTTTACTTCAAGGTGTTTTTCGTTAGAATATTGTACAATATTTTAAAATAGGTTGATTGCCCTGGTATTTTTACAATATATTGGGATATTGTGCTGAAAACTATAGTAATCTTCCAGTTCATCTTTGTACATATATTTAGCTTTTACAATTGATAGAGTAATAACATTGTCAAATTACTATATATATATATAAAAACACTAGTTTCCCCTTAAAATTTGTAGTATTGGAATAACTTAGATTATTCTTCTCAAGGGTACAAATTCATTATCTCTAATCTTCATTCAAAACAAAATTTTGGGTGATTGTTAATTCAAAATCTTTAGAGAACAAAAATGGAATTTGGGAAAAACATATTTAGAAAATTTTAATAACAAGTATCCTAAGCTTGACTAAAATTATCACATTAATTAAAAGATTTTGAATTCTCTCTCAATCTTATCAACATAAATTCAGTAAGATAAACATCTAACATTCATTCACAACAATTGAAATGACAATCACAATCCTTAATTATCACGAATTGAAACAGAATTAATTGGTTGATGTAGGCAATTAATCAATTTCTTAACCTCCATTAAATTAAAAAAAAATCAATCCTAATATTATTCCAATTCCAAATCCAAAAATCACTCATAATCATGAATTCAAAATTTAGAATTGGAAAGGAGAAGGGAAGATCAAAAGAATTCGTAATTAAAAATGATCACTCAAATTCTAACCACAACACCTAGAAGTCCTGAATTGAACAAACTTTTTATCCTTCTATGGAGATCTCCTTTGAAGAACTCAAATTAAAAGATAGGTAAAGTAACCAAGAAACAGAGAGAGATAAAACTTGGGGAAGAAAATACTCTTAATTATGAAAATTTAGCAAAAGATAAAACTTTACAAAGTGTACATAATGTATTTATAAAAAAAATTTCTTAATTTTATGGGCCCTAAATAATAAAAAAAATTCCAATTAATATTATCTTAATCAATCAATTAAAATTAACAATTAACCCTATCTTATCTATAAGAACTAAAATAAAACAAATAAAAAAGTTGTCCAAATAAATGTCAAAGTGAACAAAAAAATTCAAAAATTATAAACAGTTAACAATTAAGCCCAATTAGAGTCACTAATCTAAAACTCAACCAACAATTTAAAGTTAAGCATAAATATGATTCAATTAGGTTCAATATAGATTACAAATGTGTGTCCAAATTCTGTATCATAAAGCAATATAATTTTCGTTCTTGCTTGTCTAAGAGATAATGTATGGTCTTTCTTTTCAAATTGTGTCCTATATAATCTATGTCATAGTATCCAACCAATCTGAAATATTATTTTTCTTATAAAATAAACTTAGGTTAGTTTTACCAACCAAATAAAGAAACATTTTTTGAATAAGCTTCATATGAGACTTTTTAGGATCTGATTGAAATCTAGCTTAATAGAAAATGCTAAGCATAATATCATGTATACTAGAAGTAAAAACTCAATCATATCTGTATAGATCATTTGATATACTAGTTTACCTTATTCGTCTTTGGTTAGGGGACAAGATGAATGCATTGGAGTTTATAGGTTTTAAGTCATCAGTAATGTCCTAAATTTGTAATAATAAAACCATACAAATTACTAAAAGTAACTTTCATTTTGTAATTTACAATAATGTACATAAAGCTATACTATTATACAAAAATAGAGAACATTTTAAGATTTGCCTTCTGTGTTTTCGGATGGGTCTTCTTCTTCAGAAAATTCTACCCTAAGAGGTAGTTTGGTAGGTCTAGTGTTTGTATCGACAAAAGAAAGGGTTTGATTGGAGTTACTTGGTTGCCTTCTTCTGGGATGTGATGGGAGTCAGGGAGGTGATTCAGAGAATTTAGGAGGTACTACTTTAGTTAACATTGTTGGGAGGTCTATTTGGTTAGGTCTTGCAGTTGTAAATGGCTCTACTGGAAAGAAAGTAAAATGAACATAACCTGTATAAGTGTCTAACAAGTACAAGGGGTCTCTAGTCCAGTGACCACAAATAAGGGTTATGGATAAATGGAATAGAGGACGATATTCATTAGACAACTTTTCCTAAAAATATAAGTTTTGTAGGAGTGAGTTAGCAAATCTTCATCAAACATATTTAATTGGCGTACCTATGAAATGATTACTCTCAACTCATTGAAATGTGTCCTATTCATTTATTACTAACGTGTTGAGATCCTTCGCTGGCTCTCACTACTGACTCTTGGGGACTAAGCAAAACGTGTTATTACATCCAAAATTTGCAACTTATTGGATGACGATCAGGAGTACATATCTTGAGTTAGTACATGTCTTAGATACTCTCTACTGACTTTGGCAATGCTCTGCTTTGCGGGGTTACCAAGACAACTCTATGTGACCTCTTAACTCATACAGTCCACAAACTTGATGCCTAAATGCCCCCAAGGACTTTCACAGCCTGCATACATTTTTCAGGTACAGTCTATAATCAACCCATTACATTTCTCCATTATTTGATCTCACATGTTTTATTTAACTATTTTATCTCTGCTTTCTTCGATCAAGTCTCATGGTACAAGATCTAATAATATCCACAAAATAAAAATTCCCCCTTTATAATAATCATTCAATACCACTTGACCAATTCATTCACCATTATTGGCTCTTTCTGGTCAATTTTATACTACGAGAAGATGTTTTAAGTCATGGTGACTTATCGACTATCTTACCATTCATCACTTATTTTAGAGTTCAAATGTAAGTTTCCTTTTATGATAAAGTTAAATATATCAACATGTTAATAGATATATTCCAAAGTTTGTTTCAGGATTTCATATCTATTAAAGTTGTACAATAAAAAGGGTATTGAGAATTTTTTTTTTAAAAAAAAATATCTTAGTCGCCTTGGTTTTATAAAATAAATATTTTCCTAGTCAAACAAAATATTGTGTTCTTTTATTTTCAAAAGATCCATCTATTTTTACAATTTTTCCTAAATTTGCTAACCAAGAGCATTTTGGTCATTTTTAATAAAAATATAAATTTAAAAGAACATGTGTTATTTTTCCAACTTTATAGACTTGGGAAACTTATTCATGTCAATGCAAGTTATTCTTACAAATTTTCCTTGATTTTAAACAACGATACTCAAATTTTTCAAAGGAAGGGTATTTTGGTCATTTTTCACAAATCTTTTAATTTTATGTGTTTCTTCCTAAATCTGAATTTTAAATTGAATATGAGTTTGATAAAATTATTCTTAAAGAGTTCCTGTTATACTATTATTACATTAGATGAATAACATACAAAAATTTTGGATTTTTATGGCTAGGGGTATTTTAGTCATTTTTTGAAAATTTCAAATTTCTACAATTATACCTATATAATTATACATCAATACTTGCTTAGAATAGAAGTTGATATTTAATTCTTCTCTGACGTATCTAGTAAAAATTCAAAAATTTGGTCTAGAGGTAAATTGGTCTTTTTTCTACTATAGGAGCAAAATGGTCATTTGACCATCTTCCCCCTTCTTCTTTAGAAAATAGAGCTTCTTTGGTTTGGAATTGTTTTCAAATTCTTCCTAATTCCTTTCTTACCTTCGTTCATGTTTTTCCTAATCAAGTATTGACCAAAACATCTATCCATTAAGCATTGGGTTTTAAATTTTAAAAAAATCAAATTCTAAAGAATTGAGAATGAAGCTCAAAAGCTCGTTCATGGTTGATTCTTAGCTTCTTCTATGAATTCCAATAATTTTCAAACAGAACGATTTAAGGGGGGCTATAGCTAATATTGACCAAAACTGAATCATTGATGGCTTGGGTAAAAAAAATTAAACTTTTAAATTCGAATTTTAGTTTTCTTCAATTTCAATTCAATTTTTTAGTATTCAATGGTTTTAGGACATTAAATTCTCCAAAAACCAAATTCAATTATCCTAGAATGATTCTATTAATCAAAATTGAAGAAAAAATGACTCCTCCTATTTGAATGTAGAATTTTACGATGAAAGATTGCAGTTTTCGGCGAGTGTTGTGGTGAACATTCGAACTTGTGATTCTTTGAGAATATCTTTGAATTTCTTTAACCAAACTTATGTCTGAGGTGTCACAAAGCTTATGGGATTGAAAAGAAGCGTTTTGGTTGAGGGAGAAGTGAAATCGAAGAGAGGAATTCTTTTGTGATTTGAGTTTTAGAGCTTCGACCTCTGTGGCCTTATGTAGTGTTTCCCATCGCCATTCATGGCTTATTTTATTCCTTAAGGTTGGTTGTAGCTTCGCTGTGTCATGGGTCTAGGCTACTTAGGTTGGGTGGCAATTTGTAGAGAATTTTTGAGGTTGAAGAAGTGTTTCAATGGCAATTCGAGGATAAAGAAGAAAACGAAGAAGGGATATAGAATTTGTTTTATCGTTGAAAGCCAGTGATAGGCCTAGCGACCTTAATGACAACTATCCTCTCCTATCTCGTGTCTAAGGGGGCAGTTTGAACCCAGCCAGTCCCCTTTTTACTTTCTCCGCTTTTTACTTGTGTTCCATTTATTTATGTGCTCCTCTTATGTTAAATAAAACGTGAATATGCTACCCTGAGTGGGCAGCTCAGTTGGTCATTGGGCACACTTCTCTTTCTCTCTTCATCCCTACGTTGGATTCCTCCCCATAATTTTTCTCATTTTTCTTTTCTTTTTTCCCTTTTTCTTTTATTTTACCATTTTTTGTTTCTATTTTTAATTTTATGTATTTTGCTTCTAAAATTTTTCTAAAAAATCCTATAAATCTTTTCATGATTTTCTTTATCTATTTCCATATTTTCTTTGCTAGGATGATTAAAATAAATTTATTTATTTAATCCTATTCTTTTAATTAATTATAAAATTCAATTTTCTTTAAAATACTTAGTTTATTTTTATTTAAAATATCCTGGTAAATACATTTGTTTTTTAACCTTTAGGAATTTTTATTTATCTTTTAATTATCATTTAGATTTTGTTTTGAAATTTCAAAATTCTTATTAGAGTAAATTTTCAATTTCTATTTGGCTAAAGAAATCACTTTGTGAGCCTAAATCTTTATCTAAACAAGCTGTCACTTTGAATTTTGAAAATAATTCTATAATAAGCATTGAGTTACTAACTTAGCTTTTCTTCTTATAATTTTTCCTTACTCATCTATTGTTTTTAACACCCATCTTACTCCTATGATGTTTTTATTTTAAGGCTTCGGAACAAGTGTCCAAACATCATTTCTTGTGAACTAGTGTAACTCTTCTTCCATTGCTAGTATCTAGTCATTGTTTGTTAGAGTTATGTCTATCGTCTTAGGTTTTATCTTAGAGATAAAGGCATAAGACACAACATCTCTAAAAGATGACATGGTTTTGACTTTTTAGTCATTTCTCCAATGATTTGATCTTGGGGATAATATGTTACAAACTTTTAGCCTCGCATTTGTGGTGGATCAAATGGATGTTCGATTTGTTTCAAGATTTCATTAAAGGAATAATTATCACTTGTCTTTACTAGAGTAGACGAACTTATCTATATATATGCATAATCATCCTTAAGATATGATACTCTCCTATCAAACAATAGCCCATTATTGAATTTTACATTTATGGATTCTTCTACAGTAGAAGTTCTAGAGTTAAAAACTCTAGGTTTTTTATGCATCAGAATACCCAAGAAAGATTCCTTTATCCACCTTATAGTCAAACTTTCCAAGTTGATCTTTGGTGTTAAGGATAAAGCACATATATCCAAACAGATGGAAAAATAAGATGTTGGGTTATCTTCCTCTCCATAGTTCATAAATAGTTTCTTCTAAGATGAGTCTTATCAATATTTTGTTTTAAACATAGCATCTAGTGTTTATTATTTTTTCCCATAAGTGCTTGGGAACATTATTTTCACAAAACATGGTCCTAACAATTTCTTAAAGAGTTTATTTCTGCTTTCAACTACCCTATTTTGTTTAGGTATTCTCAATGAAGAGAAGTTATGGAAGATAAATGATCCAAACTTAAAGTTTTCAAATTAAATCACATGATCACTTTTGATGGTAGATATACAAAAACCCTTTTTTTTTAACTCATTTATAGAATATTTCAAATACCTTAAAATACTCATGTTTATGGCGGAGGATGTACACCTATATATATTTAGAATAATCATCAACTATAAGAAAGTCATGCTTTTTATCAACCAGACTCAAGGTTTTGGTTAGTCTAAAGAAATCCATTGTAACAATTCCAAAGGTTTGAAAGTGGAAACAACATTCTTGGGTTTAAAATATGTTTTAATTAGTTTCACAAAGAAGATATGTTTTTCAAGAAATCCTAAGCAGTCTTTTTGCTAAACCCTTTTTATGAAGTTTTGAAATATAATTCAAGTTGAGATGCCCAAGTTTTCTTTATGTCCAAATCCATCTTTCATTTTCTATGGACATAAGGCATGTTGCTTTTTGTCTGCTTAGATTTTCCAAATGAATATTTTAAAGATTGTTATACCTCTTAGCAGTAAATAGGTCATCACTTGTTTGAGTTATGCATATGTTTTTATCAAAGGAGATGATATAACCGTTGTCACAAAATTGACTTATGTTTAGTAGATTATACTTTAATCCTTCAACATGTAAGACATTATAGATGGTAGGAAGTAAAGGTTAACCAACTTTACCTTTTTCGATGTTCACCCTTTGCTAATGCCTTCAAAAGTCATAAACCTTCAAGTGACTTGAGGTTTAGGAACATAGACCTTTCTCTCTTCATGTGACATGAGCATCCAGTTTCCAAGTACTAGCTTAAACCCTAACCTTTTCCTAGCAAGTATATCTAAAATAGGAAAAATAAAAAAATTTGGTACCTAGGTTGTTTGGGTCTTTTAGCATTAGTACCTTTAGTTTTTCCAAATTTTTGTTTCTTTTTGTGAATGCATTTGTACCCTAGGTAACTAAACTTTCAAAAAAAGTTACAATAAGTTGTAATTGACTTTGATGCAAGCAAAGGATATGCCTTCTTCTCAAAGCCTAGGCCAGATTTATCAAATGGATGTTCATGTGATTTTGAAAGCAATTTGATAGTGTTGGATCCACCTAAAAATAAAGCTATGTCTTTGTCAAGATAAATTAAGTTACCCTTTAGTCTTTTGACTTCAAATGAATATCCGTTCAAACAGAGATTTTGGCTTCATTCAAACTTTGAATCTTTGATTTAAGATTTTCATTTAATTTCTTAAGAGGTGTATTTTCAATAATCAATTTCCTATAACTTTTTTTTTATATCTAATATTTTAAAGAATTCATATGAGAATTTTAAAGTAAAACATCATATGGCATTTCTTCTTTTAAAGAAGAAGCAACAAATGACAATCAAATTTAGTTCCAAATTTTACCTAAATTTTTTGTTTGTGTCAATCATTAGACAAATGTTGGCATACTATTTGTTTGAGCTATTACTACTACTTTCAAGATCTTCACACACAACCATCAAACTTTTGTTCTTTTTAGAGTGTCATCTCTTTTGAAGCTTAGGATACTCATTTTTCATTAGTCGTGGCTTTTTGTACTAATATTAGACAATGTCATTGCTTTCCTCCTTATCCTTTCATATGTACTGGTCCTTTTTTTTAAAAGGAATGCTAATATTTTCCTTTTTTTCTTTAACATCTGCTTGAACTTCTTGGATAGAATGGATACTTCTTCATTTGTTAATTCACCTGAACTTTTGTCTAATCCTTTAAGAAAATCATTTTTACTTTAAGATCTTTAAACAAAGATTGCTTCTCCTTTTTCTTTGGATTAATTTGACACACCAAACTTCTTTTTAGGGAGTTCATCACAGGTATAAAGAAAAACATCATGAACCTTTAGGGCTCTTAGAAACACATCTAGAGAAAAATTCTTCATGTTATAAGCTTTTAATATAGTTGTAGCTTTAGGTTTCCCCACCTTGTGAAGGTTTTCCAAAAGGTTTAGATTATTTTAGGCCCTAGCAAACTATTCACCCAGACATGCAATCCATTCCAAATGGTTTGAAATCTTCCAAACATCTTATCTATGGTTGATCTATCTTTTATGACGAAATTCTTATATTGTTTTACCAAGGTAACAACTTTTCTAAGTCTAACATCTTCAGTTTTCTCTTAGTTTATTCTAAGAGCCTCCCATATCGCCTTAGCTATTTTCAAACTACAAAACTTGATATATTTTACCCTAGTTTAAGCACAAGCAAGAGTATATCTTACTTTATTGTTAAGCTAAAGGATGTTGAAGTCTTATTGATTCCATTTGTGCCTCTAGTATTGTGATGGGAATATCTCTATGGACTATAATGTTCCATGTTGATATTGAGTGGACTTAATATTCATTTTCATTTCATCTTACCAATATGGATAATCTTCACCAAGAAATGTTGTGGCTCCTTGTGAGAGAAACACCCTTTAAAATGAATTGTTCTTGCACAACTTAGTTGGAAATTTTGATCTTTTTTCTCTACATATGGTTAAAGGCTCGACCCCTTAGAGGTTGAACTTTCATACCAAACTTTGAAACATAAGCAAAGGAGTTGAATCATGGTTCTTCAAAAACCTTTTTGTAAAGATGTTTAAAACAACTTATTTGGCTATCAATTGTTAATATAGGTTAAGAAAGCAAGATAATAAAAAAAATCTGATAATAAAAACTTTCTACTTTATAAAAAGCATTTTATAACTTGAAACACAATTAATACATTAGATGAAGGCACATATAAGAAAATTTATATTGGTTTGTCTCTACCATTGAGACTACATTTAGTTGTTGGTTAACCACGAAGTTTCACTATTCACTGATTAAGATTACAAAATATTCTTTTGACAAATCACTTCTAGCTCACCCTTGAGCATTCTTTAAAATAGTCTCTCCAAGCTATATCCCCAAGTATTATTTACTAAAAGCTTCTTTAGGCTCCAACATAATCCCCAAAGGTTTGTGTTTACGTCTAAAGACTCACAATTTAGCTTATCATATAATACATAACGATATACAAGAAAGTTCATACAAGTTATTACTCTTAGGATACATAAAAGTATTTTAGTAATTATAAAAAATATTCCAAGGAAAAAATATTGTGGACCAAACACATGTTTTCCAACCAATTTTAAGAGTAAACCGAATATTTTTAAAAAATATATAAGAATGTAACTTCTATGCAATATTCTTGATAAAATTATTCCCAAGAGTGGAACAATATTTCATGAAACAAACACCTCCATAGTCTATGAATTTTCCTCTAAGTTTGTTTTCTTCTAAACTTGATGTTCAAACTTTTAAAGGCCATGTAAAAGTTTTATTTGCATGCCTTAATGAGATTAAGGCATATTAGGCATTTTTAGACCCGAAAATTGCTTGGAAATCCTTTAGTTTTCCATTTTGGGCCTATTACTATAAAACTATGTTTTTACTTGGTACCCTTATTTTAATCAAATCATATGATAGGTCATACACATTTAGACCATAAATGGTGCAAATGAGTTGTATATTTGTTCTATATGTTGATATGTTTAAGAAAGTGTGAAATTCCCTTTAATAAACAAAAAGGGAACACATGATGATTAACCCTATGTATGCCTTTTTCTTTATACATCCCACTCCATATCTTTCTCTTTTAGCTAAGTTACAACAAAAAAACAATAGCCCTTTTAATTCTTCAATGTACTAAAATAAAATAGTAGAGATGAGGTTGTTTTTTAATCCTACAATAAGGCACTTTCTTAGGAGGATTTATGAGCTTCCTCTTTTTACCCCCAAAACATTTAGAGAAAAAATGGAAACAAGTACCTAATTTATGATCAAATTATGGCACCTAAGTCTTTAATTGGATATACTTTTAATTTTATTTCGCTTTTATAATTGTCAATGATCTTCACTTGGATTAGTTTATGTATAGTATGTCTTTTTTAAAAAAAATCACTTGCCTAGGACTTTCTTTTAAGAGGAAGCTAAACTCTAAGCTTAGGGAAATTTGATGCATTGAAAATTATTAATATTTAAGTATAATTTTTACATTTAATTTAAGGAAAATTATGAATATTTCTTAGAAAATTAAAAAAAATTATTCATTTTTATCATTTTAGAGTTTTTATTATTGTGCATTCATTATTTTTTGCAAGAAAGGATTTTGAAGTTGATTGGGATTGCTTAAAGGAAATAATTAGAAAATTAAATATGTAATGGAGCATTAAGAGTATTAACCAAGAATTTTAGAATATCCTTTTTCTTATATATTTTATTTTATTCTTAGATTTTAATTATAATTAGGAATATTTTAATTTATTTTGTATTTTGGGAATCATAGAAGACCTATTCTAATTCTTATTATGTTTTAAGATTTTTGGTTGGAAACAATATTAAGTTTATTTATATAGTTCACCCATCATGTATCGACAAATATCGTGATGTTTTATCCTTTCACAATCTTTATCCCAACACTTTTTATTTTCATATAATTGGCTAGATTGGGTAGCTAATATAAAATCATATTTGACATTAGGTTATAAACTATTTTGCGTAATGCTGGTAATGATATTATTTTTGGATTACCAATAAGTTCAATGTCATTTGATGAAAACGATTAATTTGAATATTAAATTAGAATTAGTGAATTTTCTTCTTCTCTTGTTACTTTTGTATATATACTTTCAATGTTCATACAAAACATAATTTCCTTTCCCTTATTTTTTTTATTTTATGTACTGTTATCTAGATGGAAAATTATCAATTTCTTTTTCATAATAAGATATCAAAGAATGATGAAGTAGTTTAAATACAATTAAAAGAATTGTATTGTGTGGTAGTGATTTATTAACCAAGTGAACTTAATAACTCAAGAAGTGAAAGGATGACTTGAGTTCTTTGGAAAACATTTTGTGCTTAACCCTTATTGAACAAGAATCAAAGAGATTATGAGAATTGATTTAAATCCCAAAATGTTAGAGCAAAGACACAGAATCAAAAGAGGGTGAATTGATTCTTCCCCAAAATTTCTTTGTTTTTTAAAACTTTCAGTTTTATTAAGAAGACAACTAATCATACTTCTAATTAATCAATTTACAAGACAATTTGGTTGCATATGAGAGTCCTAACTTTGATCTTTATCATGAACATTACAGAGGAAATTAAATTTTAGTTTTAATAAACCAATTGTTGATGCAAGATGCAAAAGAGAATAAACATGTAATATAAAGACGCACAAAGGTTTATACTAGCTTTTTTTAAAAGCTAAGTGAATATTGTTAGTAAACGTAGAAGCAAACATAAGTTGTGTCTGCTCTAAGATCAAA
This sequence comes from Pachyrhizus erosus, assembly GCA_026544285.1. Classification (NCBI taxonomy): domain Eukaryota; kingdom Viridiplantae; phylum Streptophyta; class Magnoliopsida; order Fabales; family Fabaceae; genus Pachyrhizus; species Pachyrhizus erosus. Next base: position 17,856 of record JAMLFT010000789.1, on the reverse strand, counting down.
GTGATACAAAGAGAGCGTATTACAAGCAATATAACACATCCCCTACCAACACACTACTAATGTTAACATAATTAGAGACATCTCATGCAGACTTATTAAGATGGCAAAATCCAACTCTTGTCTTGTATACACCTAGCTACAATCCACAACCCGCTGTAATTTTTTTAAGAACCTCCCATAAAGTCTAATCAACATATATATAATGACAAACACTTATAAATTGAGACAACTCGTTGAATTCATGCATCATTATGAGAGAGATACCATGAGTCCACCTAAACCTTTATTCCAATGCCAAGAATCAAATTTAATAATCACACAATTTCATCTATATTTTTATTAATGTTTGAATACACTAAGGATTTCTTGCCAGCCAAATTACCCATAAGGTAGCATACTATATTGATGTCCAATACCTTCAATACACTATCCTCACCCACAACAATCATGAGAACTACAAAAACCTAATATTTGCTACATTATAAAATTGTAATCAAACACCACCACTTCAAAATGTCAGCACATACTATATGTGATTTAGCATACTCAAAGAGCATATGTTCTACACCTTCCATATCCAATCCATACACTTTGCAAGCTACATCATTTATTAAAAGAATATTTCAATGTGCAAGATTAGTTGAAGTAGGTAACCTATTTAGAGATAACTTCCAAAAAAAAAATAAGACCTTTGGTGGGAACTCCCTTATCCCACATCCTTCGAAAAAAGCCTTCTTTACCTCATCTCCAATAATTACAATAGCTTTATACCCGCGTTTGATTGTATAAGTGCTTGTGCCTTATGATTTCCACACCTACATATCCTCTTCATCCCACCCATCTTAACTTTATTCATTTTAGCTTCTAGCATTTGTAACAATTCTTTTTCCCACACAAACAATGGTCTTCACCACCTCCAAGAATACGTTGTTCACTCATCCTCCTCACGACAAACATCAACCACTTGTTCGTCCTTTTTCACTATAAGATTGTATAACTTTCTATATTTGTCATGTAGCACATATTCTTCCATCTAAGGATCATGCCACATATACATATTAGTACTTTTCCTTACCTTTATATAAATTAAATCTAAAAACCACTCCTTTTTTACCTAGGTAAGTCGTATAGGGAATTAATTATTTTCCACCAATTAGAGCAATTTCTATCTACCTCCCTTCCCACAGTTCCCTTTGAGTACTCTCTACCACAACATCAAACTGATCTCTTAAATGCCAACAACATTTACCTAATAAAGCCAAATTGAAAGCCTTGATATTTTTTAACCCAATATTTCCTCCTTTAATTTACAGAAATTTTTCATAGCCACACAATGAATTTTCCTTTTGTCCTCACTGTCACCCCATATAAATGTTGAAACAAAAATTCAAGTTTAAAAATTATACATGTGGATGCTTGAAAAAAAGAAACAAATCTTGAACCCTAAAAGATTGATACATAAAGCCCTTTGTGGAACTCTACCACAAATCCATCAAGAGAAACCCTTTCTCTTGTATTTCCTTTCTACAAATCAAAAAGAAAAAGTATGGAACAAAATCACTTGAATTTGGAGAAAGAAAATTATATTAGTTATCTATTTGAGAAACTTGGTGATCCTTCAATCTTGAATCCAATCACCCATGAGTGTAATTGCCTTTTATGTTGTTAGAAGAAATTAATAAGAAATTTATATTGAACTTTCTTTCAAAATTTTGTAAGAAGTTGAAAAAATGAGTGTTTAATTCTGAAGAAAGAAGAGAGTTCCCTTATATAGACTATTTTTGGTTTAATAGATTAAAATTGTTTTTAGTTAGTTACATTGATCTTCCTCATCTTTGATTTTTGATTTGTTAATAAATTAAATTTGGTTTTAATTAAATAAAATACTGAGGAATTTATTCACAATGAAGTTTAATTGAATAAACCAATTAGAAGCTCTTCAAAAATCAGATTCACAAAATTTTATCATTAATTCAAGTGATTAATTGATTGAATTTCTTTTATAACTATTTTTAAGAGCTTAAAGAGTAATTTAGTTGATTAATTCTTGATTTATTTTATTAAAACAAAGAGACTTCAAGATTCTTATTATGACTTTCTAAAAACCATTGCTTATGTTTTAAGGCAACTAAACTAATAAGATTTGAACTAAGGTTAACACACTAACACAAACATATAACACATAAACTAAACAAAAATACAAATCATTAACTCTTAAAATCCTCAATTTCTTCATAGAATCTTCATTGATTGGAAAATCATCAAATCAATTTTCCTTGAAGCTTAGGTACAACACAAAACCTAACACAATTTAAGTAAAAATAATGAGAAAATAATAAATGAGTTAAGGGATAAAAAGAATACACCAACATTTTATCCTAGTTCGATGAACCTAACCTATGTTCAATCCTTAAGCAACACTTGAGGATTTTCACTAAGTAAATGAATTATAGAGTAATGAGTTGATTATGTCATTATGCATGACAACCCAACCCCAAGACACATTTCTCTTAATTCTATACCTAGCCTCTAGGGATCACACAATCTAATGAATTTAAAGATACAATAGCATATTTGTTTTACACTCAAGGAAACCCCTCTTAACAACCTAACCCCAACACATCTCTACTTATATGTATTAGATTAAAACCTCCAAGTGACACTTCCTCGAAATAACATAATTGATTAAGTACAGCTTCTCAAAAGCAAACAAAACCACACATATGCATTAGCACTCTCTCTTCATCTACCAAACATGTATATCATGAACCAAATATTAACTCTCTAGAAGCACACTAATTTCCAAGTGATTTGGATTGTTGTCCTTTTCTCTTAGACTTGGTAGACACATTTTCAAAATGGAAAAAGCTTTCCTAAATATCTCAATTTGCTTTGAAGGATTAAAAAAACACACATTATAAGAGGGGGTTGAATAGTGTATGTGTGATTTCTAAAAATAAATTCATTAACCTTTTAAAAAGATGTATGGAGTTGAAAATAGTTTGCAAGCTTACAACGTCTAAAACATATAAAGAAAGAGAAACAAAATGAACACTTATTTTTATATTGGTTTACTCTAATTTTTTAGCTATATTCAATTTTTCTTAACCCTTATAAGAGTTCCACTAACCAAATCAATGTTACAATAAATATTGAATCCACCACTTCTAACTTAAAATACAAGTATTCTCAAGGTCATTTCTACTCACTCAACCCAATTATTATTTGGCATCATTTCTGGCTACAAACTTAATCATCTTATAAGTATTCAAGTATTCTTTTTTACTAAGTCATTCCTAGCTTTCATAAGATCTTTCAAACAAAGATCTATTGACACAATGAGGATATAAAAGTTTAAGCTTAAAATATAAACAACTTAGCAAAACTACGAATATGAAAAAATTAAGTACACTTTTATCTCAAGAAAAAATGTTATAAAGAATTGGAATTTTAAGAGTTGAAGAAAATAATGTAGTTCGTTCAAAGATTGCGAAAACTTCTTTAGACTTTGAGCATATTGGTATTTATAGGCTTGAAGTATGAAGTGTCCATTGTGAGATAACGTTTTTTCTCTTTCTTTTCATTTTCATATGCATTATATGTATAGGCTCTTGTTTACATCTTTGTTAATATAGATGTTCAGCTTGTGACAAAGAAGAGAGAACATCTATATCATTATCTTTCCTATTTTTCACTTTCTAAGTTATAGCAATACAATTGCTATTCTAAACACTTCTACTCTAATTTTTTCTCTTGTCAGACTTCAAAGCTCGATGGTCCTTTGGATTTAGAAGTTTACTTATCTCTTTATGCCTTTTGGTTTTCATTTAATACTTGTTCAAATTTTAAACGTTAGAATAGCAAAAAGGATATACCTTATACGAATTGTAATAGTAAATATCCTAAACATACAAAAATGTGTAAGAGAAAGACTATAAAAGATCAGACAATAATAAATGCATAAGTATAAAAGCAGTATGATGTTCTTTATTCATCCATATATAAATACAAATTTGGATGTATAAGGTCTATTGGTTGCATCATTGAAAACATATGTCTTTGCACGTATCACTTTGGAAAAGCTTTGGACACTTAAGTTTGTAAATGTTACTCAACGTGTCTAATGTTTTAGCATGTTGGACGCCTATTATTTTCAGCTAATTATTATGCATCTAAGTTTAAAGATACTACCTTTATCATTTTTTTGGACATATCTTTATCATCAAAATTTAACAAATTGTCAGTTATATCAAATTATAATATTTTTGTGATTATCAAAACCATAAATTTTTTAGGGTTATGATGTTCATTCACGTCTTTAGCTTTAACATGCTTCAGTATGATAAAAAAAAAATATTACATTCAAACCTAATTTGATAAAAAAAAATGACAAGTACAATTTGAATTGTGAATCTAAAAAGCATATACTTTTAAATACCTAATCTCTATTTGAATAGGCTTAATCAAAATCATAATGTTCTTAATGATAAAAACATTAATTTCCAAAATCTAAAGGAAATATTAATTAAGAAGTTTATTAGATTCAAATTTGTTATAAAAATGTCCCTAGGTCATTAATGCTTGTGGGACTCAAGTTCAACAAAATGGGACTTGAATCTTTGCGAACCAACCTCGTGCGCACCAACCTCGTGCGCACTAGGGTTTGCTAAAATTAGACTTGAGTTTGGCATATGGGACTTGAGCCCCCCAATTCTAGACTCGAGTCTCAATATCTCCAAAATTATTTCTTTTATATGCTAAGCCTATTTTTAGTTGTATTAGATCATTAGTCACTTAATTAATTATCCTAATTCAATTTTAAAGCCTTAGATTGGATCATTATAGCATAGCTTAGTCGATGAGTAAGGAAATTAGAAAAAACAATACCTAAGACTATTGACTAATGTCATCAAGTTATTGCTTATGCCATAATCCCTTTGGCTTTTGACTTTATCTTCATCTTAAAAAGTGCTTTTAAAGTTAGTTTTGTCATTACCAAAACATTCCTTAAACATCTTCATGAACTGGGATCTTTAGTTAAAGAGTTCATGATTACTCTTATATTTACATTTGTCTTGTGTTTTGATGCTTTGTCTTTCATTAATAATATATTTTGCTAATATTATTACTATTTAAAAAATAATAATAATTTTCATATTACTGGTTGGTAGTTTGGGTGTTATGGGCTTGTTACCTCTTGTAACGAAAAGTGTTTTTTTCACATTTTTATTTTTACATTAATTTTTGCTCATCTTTTTAACCATAAGTGGGTGTGATGACTAATCTAAATATAAATGGTGTAAAATTTGAGTATTTTATTGTGACATGTACTGTGTAATCAAACTAATATTGTTGATATATTGAGTTTTTTTATATAGATGAATATAATATAATAAATTTATTTAAACATAAAATTTTTTAACATAAAGGATATTTTAAAAAATATATATAAGATTTTATTTTAATCCTATCATACATTTCAAATGAGATACATCTCACATTAATTGTTGGGTTTGAGACACGAATAATAAACAGAGAAATTTATCTAATATTCAATGCTTGAAGGCCTTAGGAATCTAAAACAAACAAGCCACATCTTAATAACAAATGAAAATATTTTGAACATAAAATAAATCCCAAAATAAAAAATATTTGTTTTGCGTAAATCTACATGCCACTGGTATCATGAATGCCTTTCATGTAGTGCTCAAAATTTAAGTATGGAATAGCTTGTTAGTACAATGTTGAAATTTCATGAATGGACATTATATGTATAAGTAGTTAGTTAAATCTACCTTCTTAGGAAATCAAGCATTAGTTAGTTAGTTAATATATACACCTAAAAGTTATCACACGTATACAAGCAAGTATAAAGAAAATATTTATGGGACTTATTTTATATTAATATTCTATAGCAAAAATCTTTTGAGAATTTATATTCAGGATAACCTTGTTTCAAATTATTTTTTTGGTGCACTAGGAAAGCATAAGTATTGTTGCACAGTTGGACCTATATTTTGTACGTAAATCCAACATAAGTAAAAAATATTATAGAAAGACACACATAGTATTTACTAAACATGTTCAAGTACCTAAAGTAATATTTAGGCATTTTTAAACTTGTTTACTAATTAATATACATAACTTTCGAAGTTTTTTAAATTTAGAAATTGAATGTTAATAAAAATAGTGTTAATGTTTAGATTTATTACTTATTAGTACAACATTTATAACTATATCTCTTCCTTACCTTGTACTTTAATTTGTAAAAAAATTGTCATAACTCATAATATATTGATATAACAATAGTAACCGTATGAATGCAACCTTCAACTAATTTGATTTAAATTTAAAAGGATAATGTGTTTTTCACACCATAATAAGATAAATGAGATAAGAGATAGAAGGTAAAAAAAAAAAATAGATACAATGTTTAATAACATATATAAAAGGGCTTCAATCATTAGTGGTACCCTAATCATCCACGTTAGGGCCATTGAGATTGAGATATTGACTTATATCCAAATCATTGCTAACAACCACATTCTCACTTTGGGATTGCGTGTTTGTTGTAAATCCATATTGGAAAGGTTCGTAGCATTGGATAAGTGCGACCTGTGGGTTTGGTGCTCCAAATTGTTGTATATTTGGCTCCATTGAATGAAACCTACAGAACTTGATCCAAATGAACTAATACGACTCTTCCCTGGTCCTATTAAATTTTCATTACCCATTTGTGACGTTGAAAATCTCCCAATCAAGGGCATTGCCTAAAGAACTTACATGATCCTCAACTAGTGTATTCCTAAAATCTTATGACTAAAAAGGGAAATATAGATCATTTTTGAAACTTAAATCATTTTAAAATGCAAGGTCTGACAGTGGGTATTGATCATTTTACAAAAATTGGTCGTCTTCAACATTTTCATCCTGGTTTTGCAAAGCTATTAGTGCTTGAAACTTTTTACCAATCTTTTGTAACATTGATTGCATTATGGTAGAGATCGAGTTTGGGAATACACATGCATGCCACATTATTACTCTAAAAAATTAATTTAGCAAATTAATTCATAGCAAAAATCTTTTATCACTACTCTAACCCTCCAATAATGACAAAAATTCTTTAAAGGTTAATGTAATAAAAAATATACATGTGACCAAATTCAAGACCTCAGACAAAAATGAGAGCTAAAACTGGCACTATAATGTGCAAGCTTGGAGACGTCACAGTCATTAAATGCAGTCATTGAATTGTCCTTGCTAAGTCTTAAATAGTTACTATTTAATGCAATCATAAATATTTTGTCCACTTGCAATAATTAATAGCAATGGTTAAAGAATCTTATCTGTATCGTTTTTCTTTTGTTTTTTTTTTAAAACAAATACGATAAACAAGCATTAAAGTATAATGACATTTAAATTTATAATTTATTATGTCTTGTTTAGATGAATTTTTAAGTAAATACTTATAGGAAAAGAAAATAAGAAAATAAAATGAATTAATCTTATATAATCTAACATCAAATTTGCACTTCGCTTTCATAAGCTTTTTTTGTTTAACTTTTCTAAAAGCTAAAGTACATAAGTTGACTTTATTTATGAAGAAGTTCAATACACTTTACCTACTTATTTCCTTCTCCTATAAGTTCTTCCAAAAAATAGTTTATCAAATCATGTCCATAGTATTTGTTTGGTTAAATTTATTTCAAAGAAAATAATTAGCGATTTTAATTAGCTTCTTAAGAGGACATTTGATTAAAAAAACTTTATTTTTAAAATTAATCTTAACCAAACATATGCAGTAAATACTAGCACAACAATTTGTGTATATATATTAAGGAATTATCTATCTGATAATTGTAAAGTACCTTCTAATTACAAGAATATATTCTCTTATGTTCATACTTTGCATTTCTAAGACTCCCTTTAAATTAAAACTCTCTAATGACTTGTAGTATAATTATGAGATGGAATTATTTCAACTAACTATAATCAAATCAATAATCTAAAGTACATGTTGTTATACTAAAAATCGTAAGTTTAATATACAAGACATACTAGAAAATTAGTATATGCAAACTTGCCCTATATCTTGATGGTAATCAAATTGACAGCTCTTGCTACTTTAAGTTCATTTTTAGATCCACTTGCCAACTCCCAAAAGATGCTAAAATTGGAAACAAAAAACCATATATATACACAAAGAAAAACGAAGGGGTTTATGTTAAAGAGAGTCAAATGCTTTGCATCCTCAAAATTACACTAGTTGTGAGAAAAAAAAAATATGTATATGACTTTTATGTTTACGACTTTGCATCAAATGTTTTTCTCCAAGCAATAGTTGTCCAAATCAAATACATATTCTAAAATAAGTTTATACAAAATTACTCCCTCAATCACTATCCAAAATAGGAATCGTAATTGAGAAATGAGTTAAAAAAGAAATTACTCAAGGATATGAGATATCTTGCAAATGAATTTTTATGTTTTTCCACACAAACCCTCTCTCATTACCAGTTCCAAATATATCACTAAGAAACATTAACAATAATCATGTTGAACATTAACTGACATATTTCAAGCACTATAATGTATTAACTCTTAACAAGAAACAACATTAAAGCTCACGCATGATAATTAAGATGATTGAAATTAGGAAATAATAATAAAAATAAAGGAAGAGAGATAGAAAAAGAGAGAGAGGGAGAGAAGATATTAGTTAATTTTATCTTTACTTATTCCGTTAATATGATTTATCAAGATGCAACAAGTATATATGTGTGACTACTAATGTATGTTGAGTCTTTTTCTTAATTTTCAAGATAAGATTAGCTAATTATATGACGTTGTTCTATTATAAGTATCTACATAATGTTTACATGTATTACCTTACATAAAATATCTAAATCACTATAGTTGTTTGGTTAAATTAAAAAGGATACAAAAGATTCAAAACGTGTTTTACACTTATGTCAATATTAATTATATTATATATATTATTATGAGAAAAATTTGAAATATTAAATGATTACTTATGGATATAAAAATAAATAAATCATGGAAGAAACATACTTCGTAACTCCTCAATACATAAAGGTCATTTTCTTTAAATTTGTTTTACGATATCGGTTTTTGCTTTGTTGGTTCTTTTACTTCTTCATTTTATTTTTATTTTTTATTTTTTGAGGCAACCACCCTATCTCAAAATTAAGGGAAATAAAATATGTAACATAAGATTTTTTTTAAAAAAAAAACATTTAATTTGTACATTGCTAAGTTACTAAGAGTCTAATTAGGTTCATTTGGGACTTTTCATGCAACTTTGTTGAGGAATTTCATCCCATGCTGTTAAGTTTTCCTTGAACATGTTTTTGCACTGGATTTAGGACTTCATTTTGTGTCCAATTTTGGGTTTTTTTATCTCTTGATGAGTCTAAGAAATTGTTCCATATTTTGGGCAACATGTGTCTAAATTTTGGCTATGGCTATTTGGCATACCTTGGGTGCTCAACATGGATGATTCCATAGTTGTTTGAATTTGACCAAAAAGATAATACTTCAATTGAATTCAAATTCTTTTAGATTTGTTTTGAGCAAATGATTTGAGCTAAAATATCATGCTTGATTAGCTCGGTTACATTTTGCTTCTCGTTATATATAGTATGCAAGACTTGACAAAATTGTCTTTTTATGAATTGAGAATTTTTTTTTAAAGATATTTTTCTATAAAATTGAACAAGAGGAAACCAAAAAATAAGATATTTTCTTATTGTGGGGAATATATGAATCTTTTTTTGTATGAAAATTTTAATATAACGTTTACTTGTTAATTTTTAAGAAGAGAAACAAATACAAAATTTTCACATGATATGATCATGTGAAAATTGAACATGGGAGAATTCTTTTCTCTTTTTATATGTCTTTTTAATCATTTTTAAAAAAATTAATTAATATTTCTCTATAAATTATTTCAAAATTTATAACAAATATTTTAGATAAAAATATTTCATTTGATTGCTTAATTAATAATTCACACTAACCTTTTCTTAAGTTTAGTTTGTTATACATTAAAAATAACTTATTTTTGTGCATGTTTGTTACAACCTTTTTTATAAAAAAACTTTTAAAAAAAAATACAAGACTTTTTTTAGCTTTCATGTGTTTATTTAAACTTTTAAAAATAATCAAAAGCTAAAAAGAAATTAAAATTTGACAAAACTAAGTACCTATTTTAAATAGCTTCTCATAAAATTAGTTGTTTCTTTTAAAAAAATATATTTAAAACACTAAGAACTAGTAAAATGGTTAAATTATATTTCTTGAAAACTTTTTTAAAATTCTTTTAAACTAGGTTTAAAGACCATTTTGAAAGAGAGCTACAAACGATATTAAAAATGATATTTTGCATAGATTTTTCTAAACTCTTACCAAGATGAAATACAATCCATGCACTGGATAAAGCAATTAAATAAAAACAACACAAATAATTTTATATTAGTTTGTCTCTACCATTAATACTACATCTAATTCTTAATAAATTATCAAGTTTTATTATAACTTATCACATTATAAGTATTTTTTTCTACAAATCACTTCTAACTCATCTCAAATATTTTGTATAATAGTTTCTCTAAGTTATAACTTCAAAGTATTTTTTCTACAACTTTCCATTAAATAAATTGTTTCCCCACATATGAACACAGTGAAAGTTTTTACACCATTATATCAATCTTATAGGTTAATTTTAAAAATATTTATTTCTTTTATTAAAATAATAAAATAAAATAAATAAGCAGATGCAAAATTGATTATTTGACTAAAATTATAGAGTTTTTAAAATTAAAAAAACTAAAATTATAAAAAAAATAAAGGATCAAAATCGTCATTTAGCTTTATAAATCTCGTTAAAATAATATTTAGTGTGACACTATTTAATTAGCACGAGTAGTAAATCTAACCTTAGACCTAATATTTTGTGAATAAAAGAGTTATCATTGTACCATATGTAAAATTTAGTGTTTTTGTGTCTAATTATCTATTATACAATATGTCAATACTAAATATAAGAATAATATACCTATACCTACTATGATATACTTGTGGGTATAACACGAGATTTAATATAAATATATTGAAGTTGATATGAAAATTTACTTTTAAGAAAAATATTTAAAAAACTTTTGAAATTTGTAACATCCTATTTAAAATAAAATAATTATATTTAGAAAAATAACCCTAAATTAGAAATTTATAATTTATTTTGAAAATATTTTAATTTATTTGAAATTTAGAAGAAGTGTTATTTAAACTTAGGAAGTGATATCATTGAGAGAAAGAAGAGATTATAATTAGTTAAGATAAATGATTTTTAGTAAAATAGTTTTAGATAAATTGAAAAATAATAAATAAAAATATATATAAGAATATTTTAATTTTAAAGTAGAAAATTATAAAATAGATTTACAAATTTTAAAAAATAGATGGAGGTATAAGAAAAAAAAAGTATAAATAAGAAGGTAAAAAATATAAAATAGTAATTTGAATTTTATAAATAAATATACAATTAAAATAAATTTATAAATATTTTTTTTGTGGAAGAAAATATAAGAACAGAAAGAGAAAAATATAAATGGATTTATGAAATTTTTAGAAAAATTTAGAAATTAAAAATACCAATTTTTAATACATAAAAGAAAAATAAAAAAGTGAAAGAAATAAAAGAAAATCAAGAAAAATAAGTTTGGGATTTGAATCCAAACCCTGTGGGGGAAGAGGAAGACACGAACCTACTAAGCTGGTGAGCTTGTTGGTTAAAACAAGGTGTTGGTTCATAATAAGCCTTAGGAAGGAAATATTCTTAATAATAAAAAGCAAAAGAAAGATAAAGGGGTGGGGGACAGATTTGAAGTGCAGGATGTGGGAACGAAGAGTAGTAAGGGAAAGGAGTGAATTGTCATTAGACCGTTAGGCTTATCGTTGACAAATTAGGAAAATAATATCCCTATATGCAATCCTTTAACTGCCTTTGACACTACTGTGCGAGCTCCTTCCTCCTCCTTGAGGCACAACCCATGCAAAATCGTCATTGGCGTTGCCCTTGTGCCTATAAGCCTATGTTGTTCCCCTAAAACCCGTTAGATACCATAGTCCATCCTTCACAAATTTAATAAGCAAAAATTCGAGCTTAGGAATTATATATATACTCATTTGCCATGTACAGGAGAAATGCACCAACAAAGAACTATAACCTCCAAATTCGCCCATGAATCAAACTTCGTTCATCCCATTCAAAGCCCAAATAGCCACAACTCTTGCAAATAGCCATTAACGTCGCCTTCGTGCCCATAAGTCTGTGTTGTCACCCTAAGACCCATCAAACACTATAGCCCACCCTCCATGGATTTAATAAGCAAAATGTTGGGCTTAGGAATTCTACATATACCCATTTGTCACGTACAGGAGAAACGCATCAACGAAGAAATAGAACCTTTAAATTTGCCTAAGAATCAAACTTCGTTCGTCCCATTCAAAGCCCAGACAACCATAACTCCTACAAACTGCCATTGATTCTACCCTCGTGCCCAAAAGCCTATTTTGTTCCCCTAGGACCCGTCAGACACCATAGCCCACCCTCCAAGAATTTAATATGCAAAAATTTGGGCTCAAAAATTCTATATATACCCATTTTCCATGTACAAGAGAAATGCACCAATGAAGAAATAAAACCTTCAAATTCACCCATGAATTAAACTCCTTTCATCCCATTTGAAGCCTATACATGTTCGAAATTTGCTCAGCAACATTTCGGCACCATTAATTTTGCAAAAGGAAGGAAGAATTGCTAGTAGATACACCGGAGCTTCGTCAAAAACCAATCCCAACTTGCCAAAAACCAATCATAACTCACCGAAAAAATGAAATTAAGGTAGAAGTCATTTATTCTTCAATTTTTTTTTGTGAATTCATTTATGATTATGTCAATCACATTTTAGCACCTTAAATCATTTAAAACAATCAAGAATTAGGCAAATTCAAAATTTGAAAATTCCTCTAGTCACCATTGATTTTTTGTCGTTACCTAATATAGAAATTCTTCAATTAAATGGTAGTTAGGCTTCGTTTTGAATTGGACATACTCTTTGGAAGGTAATGAATCAATCATAAACCCAAAACAGTGGAGATTAAAGAAAAAATGAATTAGGAACAGAAAGTGAGGAAGAAGATGATGAAATGGGTAAGAATAGTAAGATAGGGGTGATAATAGTAGAATAGGGGGCGTGAGAATAGACAGGGGATGAGAATAGTAGAACTGGGGGGTGAAAATAATAGAACAAGGGAGAGTGAAAATAGTAAGACAGGGGGTGATAATAGTAAAATTGGGGTGAAAATAGTATAATAAGGGGGTAAGAATAGTAAAAAAAGATATAATGCAAGTAGGAGAAATAAATAGGAGGGAAACAATTAAAGAGAAAAAACAAAAAGAAATAAACATAAAAAATTTTAAGACGATTTTACTCTTTTCATGCTACTCTGCTTATGAATATTGTTATATTGCCTATAAAATTTATTTAATTAGTGATATCATTATGTTTATGTTATATGATGATGTTTATATGTATTCATTACCTCTATTGATAGCAGAGGAATCCTTATGACTTATGCAACTATCTCAAGTAAACAATAACTAGGTAAATAACTTTAGGATAGAAGATGAGATGTGGAAATGTGATAATTTGAGAAATTTGCTCAAATAGAGGTCAAATGAAACTTTAGTGATGATCAATTAAACGATATGAGATAAAGTCATCACAAAAATATTACCTTTGAGCTCAAATTAAGTACCAAAGGGGAATTGATGAATGAAAGTGAGGAGAGAAGGATGAATAAAAAAAACCTAACAAGTGAGAATTAAGAATGAAGATTGCATGGGTTGACCACAGAAAGTACATAAGGAGTGCACACAAGCTTTGGTGAGTCCTTGGAGGTAGATAAGATGTCAAGTTGTGAACCGCTCAGAGAAAAGAGGGTGTCATGAAACCGGTTTGGCATCCTCAACAAAGCGAAACATTACCAAGATTCAATTGAGAGTATCCTAGACCTACTGCCATACAGGATATGTACTCCCGATTGTCGACCTATAATGCAGACTTGAATTGCTATTGACACACTTGTGTAAGTCCTCTCGGAAGTAGTAGTATTGGAGGCTACGAAGTGCCCTAAACGATTAGAAATTATGATTAGGCATGTTACGGGTGAGATGAGAGTACACGATAGTTATAAATGATATACTTATGTGTGTTTAAGGATAGATGACTCACTCATACAACCCCTACTTTTCAGATATCGATAACAGACGAATTTCATCCTCTGTTTTACCTAACAGTCATTCCATTTGGGGACAATGAATCCACGACCCATTGGTTGGAGATGACACCTTCACAGGTTGTGTGAGATTTGCTTTTAGGTCTCCTAGTGTCATAGCTCTTTGACAATTTTCGTATATAAACATCCTTGTCATCCTAACGCAGACATTGTCACCCAAATATGTTGGGGACCCACATGATGTTCCTACAGCTCCTAGACGTGCCAAACCCTCTCCAAATCCAAATCCTCTTACAAACTTGACTCCAATCAAAGCTAATAATCAAGAAGAAAAAGAAGAATCACCAGAGGAAGAATACCCCTCTAAGTGTTCTAACTAAACATCATTAAGAGGATTAAAAGCTAATACCATATCTAGTTTATCTGTTTTTGGGTTAATGTAGTCATATTAAAGCATAGTCAATGTTTTGGAGATATAATATATATATATACAGTTGTACTTTGACTTTTTTCAATATATGTCAGATTGAGTTTTGATGCTTAATTATAAGTTTCACGAATGTTATAATAATAATTAGGTATTCTCAAATTGTAACTCCTTGGTATTTAGAGTTTTAAATTTTATTCGATTAATTCACAATTAGAAATTAAAATACCTGGCAAAATTTTTATTGAGATAAATGAAAAAGTTTGTTACACAATGTATACTTCTTAAAAAATAAAAGTAAAAAATAATACATATGGTACATTGTATATAACATAAAAAAGTAATGGAAATAAAGCAACAAAATAAAATAATTAAAGTGTTTTAAATTTTGGATTGGTCATTAATTTGGTTGAAGCATTAGGTCATTAGATTATTGGTTGACCTAATGTTTTACTAATTGAACAACATAAATTCATATAATTAATAAAAAAAATTAGACTATATGTGTGTGCGTGTTATATTTTTGCATCTATTACACAAATGTGTGTTTCAACTTAGTATTTAATCACATAAAACATGCTTAAGGGAATGCAGGTTTTATTCCTCGAGTCACTTATTATGTTTTTTTTACTGATAATAAAGCAAGAGTGTGACACATGCAGAAGCCACCACCATGTGTTATATCCCCAATTTTCAGTTTGCACAGTTCAACCAACTAGGACAAGTCGAGTTTTAAATTCATGTAATTAAGTATTATATAGTCTACTTTGAAGTTAGAAAGAAATATGCATAAATTTAAATTTATAAAGAAGGGTAAATCTTGGTTGCCAAAAGTGTAAAACTCTAACAATTTAATTCCTAAAGAAAAAAATTACCAATTTAATTCACAAATCTTTTAAAAAAAAGTATGACATTTTAATAATTCCATTTAGTTAACTTCATTAACATTATGTCCCTATTTATATGGCACGTTGTGTTGACACATGGATGACACGTGTCACCTAACGGATGTCACGTGTCATCTACGTGGTTGTCACATTTTTAAAAGTTGAATTTTCAATTTAGTCTATAAACTTAATCATTTATTATCATATGGGTCCATCAACTTAACTACTAATTGACATTTGGTTTTTTAACTTTACTACTTACAAACATCTTGGTCCATCAAATTTTTTACCATCTTATTGTCAATTCTAATAGAAAAATAACATAAAAACACTTAAAAAATATTTAATTTTTTCTTAATAAATATTGTCTAATTTCTTTAAGGGCTATTAGTAGTATGAACATTTGTTTTTGTAACATGAAAATTCTTTTAAATTATGACATCAGTCTTTGTCTTTAATGTAATAATTTGATTTTAATGGATAAAAGAACATTCATTTCATTTATTTTACAATTACTCTTAATGACCCATTTGATAGTAGGGATAAATAAGACACGATAAGATAACTTATCTTATTTTATTTTAATCAAATGTTTGTTGGGTCATCACAATATGATTAACTTATCTTATGGATTTTGTCTATCCTACTTGTCAACGTAAAGGATGATGTAGGTTAAAAATTGATAAAATATGATAAAATTTGTCTTTTTCCATTTCATCTCATCAATATTTAAAACAGAGAAAATTTATGTGTATATATTCTTAAAATTAAAAAGATAACTACATATTTTTTTAAAATGATTTAAATTGTAATTTTATAATTTACAAAAATAAAAAATACAGAATAAAAAATAATTTTATTTTAAAATAAAATGGTAGTTTTATCATTTAAACATAATATATATCTTATTTTATTATTATCTAGTATGTGTCACACAAAAGACAAAATAACATTGATACTATGTGGTTTTATTCAATGTGCATCAAATATTATATATGATTAAAATTTATTTTATTCTTATGTTGTTCGCTTATCATATCATATTCTATCATATATTTACCACCAAACATATTCTAAAAAAATCTTAGAAACATAAACACACATACATCATACAACTTTAAGCATAAGCCTAACATAACATACAAATAGATCGTCACATACACTACATACAAGTAAGGTTAGTTAAGTGAAGAAGGTTTAGAAAAGTATAAAACAACAAGGATGTTTATAAGAGAAAATGAAAATGTACAAACCTTATAACTATTTTGCCATAGAAATTGTGGAACGAATGATGATGGAAGTGCGAAAAGACGTGAAAATAGAAAAGCATGACATGGAAATAGAAAAAAAAATTAGGATATAGATATGAAAATAATAGAGAAAACAACTAGTTCTTATCATATTTTTATTTTTTTATTTTTTAACATTGCTATTTATGTTTATTGCATCTCTAGTAGAGGGTGTCATCAAATGTGATGAAAAAGATAAAACATATCACCCACTACACTCCAAATATGATAAAAAAATGAAAAATAACACATATTTTGTGTGTCACAAAATTATGTTAATTAATTTAAACAAAATTTCTAAAATGCAAATATTTTAATTATGTTAATAATTAAAATAGAATTGAAAATATTTAATTTTTTAAAATCTAAATCCAATTATATGATTTTTTTATACATGTAAATAAAATAATTACATAAATAGTATGAAGTATATATTTATCATCAAAATATTTTTTAGAGTATCTTATTTTAATTTTCAAATTATGCATGTTCTTAGTATTATATAATAATTTCAATAATTAGTAATAACATCATATTTAATTTAATTTAAATAATTTTAATTAACAAATACACTTTAAAATTTTTTTAAATTATTCTAATAAATTTATAAACTTGACAATATTTTGTTAGTAAATTAGCCTAGTTGACAATTGCTTTTTTTAAATGTATTTTCTAACATGATAATGTTTTATTAATAAATTGGCCTAATCTTTTAATAGTCATATTAAAAAAATGTTATATATAATTTTTATGCATCATTTGCTATATATTCCTTTGTATTGCATATTAATATTAATAATTAGTAATAATATGTATTCATTTTGATTTATAAAAATATATTTATAAAGATATAAATAATAATATATAATTATTAATAATATTGTATAATTTGATTAAAATTATTATGATTTATTTTTTATTTTTTTCAAAT
>JAMLFT010000788.1:0-36635 GCA_026544285.1 Pachyrhizus erosus | reverse complement strand
GGATAGAAAATATATAGATATATAGTCATGAAAGAGAAGAATGAAAGAAAGAAATAAAGAAAAGAAAATAAAAATAAAAATATTGAAAAAGACAATTTTACCCTTCTAATTTTAATCACTATTATATTATTTGTAGTTTTGTTTAATAATATTATTTTTATGTTGTATGATGTTATTCTATTGCCTTTACTAATAGTAGAGAAATTTGTATAATGTTTATAATTGTTTCAAGTAGACAATAAATTACATAAATAACTATAGGGTAGAAGATGAACTGAGAAATTACTCAGATAAAAGTTAAGTAAAACTTGTATTGACTATTTAAAGTGAGAATGAAAGAAAGTTGTTACAAGATTATGTTGTTGAATTTGAAATTAGTACCTGAGAAAGATTAACAAATGGAGAAAAGAAAGGGTAGAATGAATTAAAATCCCTAACGAATGAGAATCAAGAATGAAGATTACATGGGTTGACCATAGAAGATACTTAAGAAATGTGCGCAAGCTCTAGTGAGTTTTTAGGGGTAGATAAGATGTCAAGTTGTGAACTGCTCAGAGTAAAGAGGGTGTCACGGAACTGGCTTGACGTTCACAACAAAGCGAAACATTATCAAAATTCGGTTAAGAATATCCTAAACCAAGTACCAGACAAGATATGTACTCTCAATCGTCAACCCAAAATGCAGACTTGGACTATTATTGACGTGCTATTGTAAAACCTCCCGAAGATAATAGTATTGGAGGCTACAAAGGATCCTAAAATGAGTAGAATCCTCAACTAGGCATGATACGGTGAGATGAGGGTATACGATAGCTAGGAATAATATATATTTGTATGTGTATGCTTAAAGATAGATGACTCACTCCTACAACTCCCTCCATGCCAAAACTCCTCTACAGGTTCATTCTCAACATATAGTCAAAAAGGAAGAGAGGAATCCTAAAAAAAAGAAGATCTCTTTAAGTGTTTTGATTAGAAATTTTTAAAGGAAAGTAGAAGTAGTTAATTATCTTAGACTGTTACCTTTTGTTTAATGTACTAAATACTAAACATATATTTTGAAAATGTAATACTTACAGTTGTACTAAATTATTTAATATATGTTAGAATGAATGTTAATATGCAAAATATAAACCCTAAACCCTAAACCTTAAACCCTAAACCCTAAATCCTAAACCCCAACAACTCTAGCTTTAAAAATTGATTCGAATCTATCAAAAATAAAAGTATTTGGAAAGATTTTCTTAAATTAAAATAAATGAGAAAGGATGTTACATTTCTTACATCTCTTTTCCCATAATCTAGATTTGTGAAAGCAAAATCCTTTTTAGTAGATTTATCTCAAAATTTTTATCTTTATCTTTGTTTTTAATCATCGTTGTTTCAAATTATCCTTTACTTTTAGTTTGATAAGTAAAAAGTATGTAAATTACCTAAGATTCACTAAGTTTTTGTGGATACGATACTTGAACTTTTATTTTATACTATTGATATGCCTTAATATATTTGACAATTAGTCATCATAAATTTGTATTAAATAATTTATAATTTGAAATTTTAGCATAATGGTGTGATTGCAATTTGTAACCAATATAAGTTTAAATTATAATTAATTAGCAGTTATATTTCAATAATTAATTTGTAATTAACAAATTCAATTTAATTAAAATGTTAATTATTTAAAAATAAAAAAAAATAAGTTATGTATTGATAAAATAAAATAATTTTATACTACCATCCAATCATATATCATTATGTATAGTAAACTTGTTAATTTATATAATAACTAACTTGAAAGTTATACCCACAATAATTTTTAATTAGTTAACAATGTAAAATTATTTTATACTATTAGTGTATAATTATTAAACTCAAATAAAAAATAACATGTACAAATTATTAAATATAAATATTATAAAAGAATAATTTTGTACTAAAACTTAAAATTTCACCTTTTTATAGCTAATTGAATCGGTGAATAAGGAGTTACATTTTTTTTTTAAATAAGAGAACTTTTATAGCTATGGTAACAACAGATTTTTCATTTTAATTAAAAGTATGTTGAAACCATGTGACTCATAATAGATGTAAAAAAAGTAATCAGTCTTATAAGTCTTATAATTAGGAAAGGAAATAAAAAAAAAATATATCCTTAAGATGTTGTGATTCATGATATTCATAACATACAAGAAACAAAAATTGAAAGAAAAAAGTATGGAGAGGTAGTGAAGTGTCTTTTAAAAAGAAAATGATCAGAACTTCAAATTTCACACCCTCAATTGCCATGGCTCCAACTACAAAATAACCTCGTGAAACCCAGGAAACTAGTGTGGAGAACAAAGAGAATTGCAATAACAAAAGAATCTCAAAATTATGGATGAGTACAAAAACTTACTAATAATGGAATTGGAGAAATTAGAGATATAAGAGTGTAATAAGAGAAACAAGGAATAATACCTGTGTTTTCTTATGAGAATTGAAGTTATTTGTGTTAATTCTAGCATTTTCACTACAACGTAGTGTTTTATGAGAATAGCGGTTTAGAGCATTTAGAAGAGGAGAGAGTAAAATTTACTATCAACCTCACAAAACAAAGAAACCTATGTGGAGAACCAAGAGAATTGCAACAAAGAAAACCTGTTTTCAAAATGGTCTCCAAATTATGAGTTAGGAAAAAAACTGACAAATTGTGGGATTGGGGAAATGAGATAATTAGGAGTAAAATTAAATAGTGAAAAATAAGAGAGAAGGGATATATACCACGTGCAATTTCAGATGAAAATTGTGGTTTGTGGTGATAATTCTGTCATTTGATGAGAACTACGGTTTAGAGCATTCAGGATAAAAAAATAACAAAATTTGGGTTAAAATTGGCGGTGGGAGGGGTTGATGTTGTAGAGCATTCAATAGTGAGGAGATACAGTAGAAGGTAGAATTTATGAGACATTGATTGATAATCTTTTAAGAGAATTTCTCTTTCCAATCATATTTTTCTATTTTCAAACTTAAATTTGAAACCTCATTTAAAAAGATTAATACCAGTTTAATTCAGATCATGCTAATAGAAGGAAAGAGATTCAGTATCATACTTAATTTCTTTAAAGATGTATAGTTTTGTTTCTATAGAATAATAACGACACTCTTCTAAAACCATGCAAAGCATGTTACTCAAATAATAAAGAAAGGTGCAGTACCTAATTTTGAAATGCGAACCAGACAAATCAGCTGCTTGACGCAAAGCCAACCTCCATTTTTGCAACTTCTCAAAGTCATCTTTGAATCTTCCAGATTGGTGCATTTCAAACGCTTCTTTGTAACTCCCTTTCTGATGTCGCACGTGTGACGGATCTATATGATAAAACACTGGCAAAATCCACATGTTTTGTTCGGTGTAACAATCAAGGATCTGGACAAGTTCATTCAAACAAAATGTGGAGGAAGCATAACTTTTGGAAAAAATAATGATGGAAATCCTGGATTCTTGTATAGCTTTGCGAAGAGAAGGTGTTATCTCTTCCCCTTTTGGTAGAGCATCATCGTCAATGAAGGTAAAGATTCCCCTTTGACTCAAAGCACTATATAGATTACCAGTAAAACCAAAACGGGTATCTTTGCCACGAAAACTAAGAAAGACATCATAAGTGTATTTGGATATAAGAGGAGAAGAAGATGATGTTTGTTGCGCCATAACGAAATGCGCTAAAAGCTACGGAGACAGACGCCAAAGGAGTATGTGAAACTCAATAAGGGTAGATGCTCTACTTGACGACACTCTTCCACACCATTCAAACGTTTAGAAAAGGGTTCTATTTAAAAGTCAATTTTTTCTTCATATAAATAAAAATAAATACATTATCGTTCAAAATCTGCTTTTGTTTTCTTCGGTCTAGTCAAAGTGAGTAAGTTTTTAAGTTTGTTCAACACGTTTTACAATTTCTTTTCTTTTAAGATATTTTATTGTTTAAATTAGTTTTTAATTCTTGTAAAATTAGTAAGTTCAGATTTTAATTCTTTTGTTGATTTTTATCTCTCAAAAAGTAAAAATTTTAAATATTTAATAAAAGATCAAGTAATAATCTCAAATAATACTTAAATAGTGTTAATAATATAATGTCTAACATGTTATATTTTTAAAAATATTTTTAAAAAATTTATGGTTTAAACATTCATTTAATCTTTGAAAAATTATCTTTTTAGTTTTGGTCTTTTAAATTTTATTTTTGATTTTAATCATTATTATTTAGTAAATAGTGTCGTAAGAATTATTTTGATAATACAATAACTTATTACATCATTAAAGAATCTAACAAATAATTATTTATAATTTTTTTTATCAAATTGTGACTTTAAATTTTTTATTAATCAATTTAATGTCATTAACTGTTTTAAAAAAATAATATTTTAAAAACATAAATAATGTTTTAAGAATATAATTTACTAGAAAAAATAACACATAATTATCTTATCATAAATACATGTAATAAATTACTAAACTATCAAAATTGTTATTATAATATAATTTAATACTATTACTTAATATAATTTAATATTATTATTTGATAATAGATATTAATAAAAAAATCTTTAAAAATCTAAAATAAAAAAGGAAAAAGAATATTTAATTTTCTTAAATTTTACCTCTTTTATAATTAGACATCTTAAAATTTAATTTTATCCTAATTAATTCTTAAAATTTATTTTATTTACAAATAACATCATAAAATTTAATTTCATTTTAATTGATTCTTAAACTTTGTCATTTTTACAAATAAACACCTTAACATGAAGTTTGTCTCAACTTCTTAGAATTTATCCCATTAGTAAATAGTCTTTTATATTAAATTAAGATTAAATTAATAAAAAATAAAAAATCTCAATAATTTATTCGACTTATTTTTATAAATCACTATTCCAAACATAAAAGTATGATAATATTTAGAATTAAAAATATCAAATATATTTTTTAGTTATTTTTTATTATTTTATTTTTCAACATTCATGTTTTTAAAAATTCATATATGAAAAATTAATAAATGAATTATATTTTAAATAAATAATTTAATTCTAACTTGATAAAAATAATTATTTATAAAAATAATAAAATTTAAAAATAAATTAGAATGTAATTAAAATTCAAAGTATTTATTTATAAAAATGATAAAACTTAAGAATCAATCAAAACAAAATTAAAATTTATGGTGTTTATTTACAAATAGAATAGTGTTTAAAGATTAATTAGGATAAAATTAAAGTTTAAAATATCTATTTGTAAAAGAGATAAATTTTAGAATGATTAAATATATTTTTAAAAAATCTTAATTACCAAATAAAAAAGTGTTATTTTTAATAATCAAATTAATATTAAAACTAAATTTTACTTATTTATCTTATGATGAAGTTTAGAGACAAAAAATAATGATTTCAAATTTTAAAAAAAATTGAAATTAAAAAAAAATTGGTACAGAAACCAAATTCAAAAATCTTTCATTTTATAGAAACTCAATTCAGTAAATTTAAATTTTAAAAAATAAAAAATAAAAAATTTAAAAACTAAAATCAAACCATATTCATTTGACCTGCTTATATTATCTGTGCAGTCATCATGTATCTATATCTACTAATAATTCATTTAATATACATATAATTTATTAGACAATTTTCTTAAATTTTTATTGATCTCTTTTAATCCCATATAACAGTTAATTGCTCTTTTAACTTTCAAACATTTTATTTTTCTCTATTTTCATTTTATTTAAAAATTCAAAAAGAAACAGTACCTCTCTCCCTAAAGATGGAGGCAGGAATGAATTATAGAAGAACTAAATTTCATTCAATAAATTTATTGTCATTTCTTTTATTTATTATACTTCACACGCAAAAGACGCGCAATTGTTGGGTCTTCTCTGGCATCCTCATGGAAATTCCCACTGCAAACGCGGTGGTAAGTGCGATAAGATTCCTCTTTTCATATAATTCACCTTTATACCTGTGTTATATAAAATCAAAATTTTTATCCTCTAATTTTTTGTTTTAATTTTAATAACATTTTTCATTTTAATTTTTCTTTTTTATTATTTTATTTTGGTTTTTATGTAAGTTCTTAATTTTATTTTGATTTTTGTATTCCCGGATCCTGCACAGTTATGTGTGTGTATTCACAATTGGTGACTTCAAATTAAATTTTATATTCTACGGATCATTAATTTACATTATCATAAACAATATAAACTGACAATGGCATCTAATGCAACAATTTCAATTCAATTGTTTTTTTTTTTATAGGCCTCAGTTTGTTACCATTGCCAGCTAAAATTAATATTTTATCCTTTAATTTTGACTAGTGGGTCATCGAGGTCTTGAACCTAAATAATAAAGAGATATTAACAATAAGTATTGACATAGTTTGGGTTATATCTTTTCACATAAAATAGTGACAATTTACTTCTTAAAAATTAGAGTGGTTATCGATTTGATTAAGGTATTAAATCATTGAATCATTAATTAAATTTTATTCAAAATATTTAATATATCTCGATAGGCATAGTACTACATAATAATATGTTATTATTTATATTTAATGTATTATAATTAATATAAATACATATCAAAATTAATTTTTTCTCTATATACATTAGAAAAACTATCGTGAATGGAAGTGTTTTTAAAAGTTATTATTTCATTATTTAATAAGAGCACTTTAGGAGTTTTTTTTTTTAATAAAGATAATTTTAGAGGTTTTTCTTAACCTTTCATTTGTTTCGGTTCATCTTTTTTATTTATTTTTAATTTAATTTTAATATTTTAAAAAATTAACCACAACTAAAAATAATCTTGTATTATAATATAAATTGTTTATCATAAAGTTAAAGTATAATTTATATCTACATAAATATTTATTTATTAAATTTTTTAATTATAATATAATTTATATTTTGAAAAATATTTATTTAAATTATTAATAATTTCAATTATATTATTTGGTATAAACTAGCACAACAAGGCTCAAGCAATGTACCGAGCTTTAGTCTCGAAGAACAAGCAAAAATTCTTTGACGGAAGCATAAAAAAGCCTAGCTGATAGATTTGATCTATGACACATGGGAGAGATGCAATAATTTGGTACCTTCTTGGATTATGAACTCTGTTTCAAATTCAAATTTAGAAAGCATAACGTATACGAAACTTGCATTGGATGCTTGGTGGAATTTGTGAGAAAGATTTTCACAGGCTAATCTAGTGAGTATTTCGGACTTCAAGGAAGAATTATATTCTTTCAAATAGTTTTCACTTTCAGTTACTGAATTCTGTAACAAACTCATAGTGCTTTGGGAAGAGTTTGATCACTATAGACCTATTAGGGTTTGTATATGTCCTGTGAAGTGCACATGTGAAGCCTCAACTGGTATGAAGCTCTATAGGGAACAAGATTATATAATATGGTTTCTTTTAGTTTTGAATGATGAATTTGCTATGGTTAAATCACAAATTTTGCTTATGGATCCTTTGCCTTCCTTAAATAAGGTGTTCTCTAAGGTTTTACAACATGAGAGGCAAAATGGCCTTGCTTTTGTTGATATTATCGGCCAAGTCCAAATTATAGATTCTTTGATTCTCAAGGTTTTTTATACTTGCCACAATTTAATTTTAATCTCATTTCTATATCAATGTTGGCAAAAACATCCAAGTGTACTTTCACTTTTGCTGATGGAGTGTGTTTGATTCAACCGTGCTATGTAGAAGAATGGTTTGAGTAAGGTCAATGATGGTTTGTACTACTTGGACAACTTGGAAGACAAAAGGAACTGCAAGCGATGTTGTTTCAATTTTGAATCGTATTTCAGATTTAGCATTGTGGCACTTTAGGTTCGATCACCTTTCATCTAGAAGGTTGGCCAACTTGAGTAAAGAATTTTCTTACATTCATATAAATAAAGATGTTGTATGTGATTTTTGGTACTATGCAAAGCAAAGAAAACTGCCTTATAAGGTCAATATTAGCAGGGCAACTCAAGCTTTTGAATTAATCAACATGAATATTTGGTGTCTATACTCGGTAAATTCCACCACAATCATAGGTATTTTTTAACTGTAGTTTATGACTATAGTAAATTCATTTGGATTGTGACGTAAAAGGGTAAATTTTAGGTTCAATTGTAATTAAGAAATTTTATTCCAATGGTTGAAAGGCAATTTAATAAAGGTGTGAAATGCATTAGGACAAGTAGTGATCCAGAATTCATTTTGTTTGATTATTATACTGCTAAGGGGATTATTCATTTGACTAGTTGTACTGAAACATTAGAACAAAATGGTAGAGTTGACAGAAGACACTAGTCCATTCTTAACATAACGAAAGCATGTTGATTTAGTCTTCATTCCCTAAGTTTTTATGGAACTATGCTGTGAGTCATGCTATTTTCTTGATGAATAGAGAGTACCTTCTCAAATGTAGGAAAATAAATCACCCTATCAAGTTGTGTTTGGTGAGTTACTAGATTTATCATTATTGAAGGTTTTTGGTTCACTTCGCTATATTTCTAAACTTACTGCTCACAAAGGAAAGTTTGACACTAGAGTTAAAGGATAATTATCATATGATATCCATAGTAAAGAAAACATTATTTCTAGGACTGATAACATAGCCTGACACTCCTTTAGACAACGGAAACCGCCTCTTCACCTGAAAATTACATTTGTCATACCACCACTACCAAACCATCAACTTACACTTATCCTCTGAGGTCTTATCTATCCTACCAATCACTATCTCCAAATCACAAAGCATACACCCTTTCCATTTCTACCTTCACTGAACCCACCTCATTTGCTGAAGCCAACAAAGAATAATGTCGGATTGATGCTATGTAGGCAGAACTAAGAGCTTTGGAGGCAAATCAGGCCTGGAAAATTGTGTATTTACCCCCTTGTGTTGTGCCTATGGGAAGCAAGTGGGTGTATAAAGTTCAGAGAAAAATTGTTTATTTATAGCACAACTAACTCCATCACTGCCTAGCTTATGTATGTAGATGATAGTAATTGTTGGGAATTCTATGGTTATGATCACTTGGACAAAGTCAATATCGTCTTGACCTTTTAAGTGATGTTGGAGTTCTTGGTGCCAAACCTACAAGTACACCCTCTAAAGCTACGTTGAGACTTTACCAAGATGATATTGGTGTTTATCACGATGTGGCAGGTTATGGGTATCTTATTGGTCACCTTTTATACCTCACCACGACACGCCTATATACATATCCCACGCTGTACAACACCTTAGTCAGTTTTTGGCTCAACCAACACTGACTCATTATCAGGGAGCTCAATGTGTACTTCGATATTTGAAAAGAAACTTGGCAAAGGACTTTTCTTTCCTAGATCATCTACATTGCAACTTTCAGTTTTCAGTGATGCAGACTGGGGTGGATGTCCAATTACTAGACGTTTCTAACTGACAATTATAAAATGGGACAGTCTTGCGCTTGCCTATGACATCTAGTTCCAGATTTAGCTGTACAGGTTGTCTCCCAATTTTCATATCCATTGCACAAATGTTCAAGCGGATCCAGTTAAGGTTTTGACCTTTTAAGTAAAGCATCTTTGTTGGATCCGTCAATATCTTCAACAAAGATGAAGTGATATTACTAAACACTAAATAAGGTTAAGTTATTTCAATTATAAATAGAACTGTAAATAAAACTCTTATATTTTTAATTTATTTGTAACTTATAAAATAGAATAGTCACTACTAATAATTAAAACATCCAGTAATTTATACTTTATATCCTTTTAAGATGCATAATTTCACTATTATTAAATAATAATGGTACTTGCTTATATACTTCATTTTTAAAAAATTATTCAAACCTAAATCCTGCAAATAACATATTAGTTAAATACTAAATTAAACTGGATACAATAAAGAGAGGCGTGTCACCCAATTTTGAAATGCTAACCTGACAAATCAGCAGCAATAGGCAAAGCCAACCTCTATTTTTCCACCTTCTCAATATCATCTTGGAATCTTCCAAGTTCTTTGTAACTCCCTGTTTGATTCATGTCTATGTTTCCATCATCAATGATGTTACTTTTTCTATTACAATCCATGTTCCTTTCTGATTGAGGAGCTGAGATAATAGCTTTAATGGAAGAGATAATTAGCTTTAATTGCAGAGTTGTTAGCCTCAATGGCAGAGATTTTAGCTTTAATAGCACTGAGTTGCTCTCCTAAATCCTCTTTCATTTTATTAATCCTGGTTAGCCTTTGGTGTAGCTCATTTTCCAAGGTCATAGTATTGCTGAATTGGTTCTTCTTAGTTTCCAAACCTCCTTTTACTTCATCAACTTTATGAGACTCGGATGCTGTGGACTCAATTTTCACACTTGCTTCTATGTAATCCTTATTGATCTGATGAGTGAACTCGCTTGAAACTTGTGATGTAAGTGTTCCCATTTCTCCTTGCGCATTGACATTTTCCATCTCAGCAAAACTTGGAGCCATTGCTTGATGATCCGGAAATGCTCCATCTGAACCATAGTATAATATTGATAGATGCAAAATGAAATTGAGCAAAAAGACAGAGGAAGGACAAGATATTTTTACCTTGGTCATTAGAGAAGTCAATACTGCATGCTGGTTCCTGTGAGTCTGAATTGTTATACTCATAATTCAAAGGTTGTTCCCCAATTTCAGAGCTTAATGGGATTGTGGGGTTGACTAAACCTAATGATTGTTGTTGTTCTATATCAGATGCACATTCCTCGCAAAACAACAAAAGCTGATTTACATGATTGGGAGCATGAGGATGTGTGAACTGAACATCCTCCATTCTACTAAATGCTCGTTCTACATAAACTCCTGTCCATTTGATTACTCCCCAACTAGGTGAATCTTCTTCTTCTAGGGCTAACCAAAGCGAAACATTCCCATGAATCCATTCATTTGTCTTAAGTGCTCTTTTCAAATCGGAATTCATGGAATATGGAGAAGGATTTTGACCGTTGAGCATAATTATATGATCATCCTCAGATATGCATCTTTCATACTCCACAGGGAAAGAAAAACATAATAAATCAATATCATTGATTCTGACAAACAAATTAAAATTCGCTATGAAAGGAAGCTTGATATTATCCCGAAGCCCAAAAACAAAGCCCAAAGTGAGAGAGGGAAGTTCATTACGAAACCAGAAACATAGAGAGTTTCCCCTGGTAGAGTGGTCAAACCATTCTGGGATCTGTTGACTTGGCAGTAAATACATTATTTCTGGAGTAGAATCAAATGCCTGTCAAGCGTGTCATGGACATGGTGAGTTTGGAAAACAACATAACTAATTATAGAGACAATTACAGAAGAAGAAAGACAAACCCGTCTGATTAACTTGTTTAATGTCAAACAATTGGCATCCACTGCAGTGTTTGCTGCTGAAAATCTAATTATATTCGGTGGAAGACCACTAATTTCTTCAAGATTGCTATTTAACACAAATAGAACTTTCAAAGAGTGACAGAATTCAATGCACGAGGGAAGGATTGTCAAGTTTGAGCCTTGTAAATATAATTTTGTCAAATTGGGAAAGAACTCTGGCAACTTTTGAAATAAATTACTTTCAAGCATTTGGCATCTCTCCATGGATAAGATTTCTAGGCCTTCGGCATTCTGCATTGAATGTGGCAGGTTTTTAATGTAAGTTCCTCCCAAGTCAACACATTTTAGATTCTGCATTGGTTCCAATATTTCTGGAAACATAGCAAGACTGCTGCAGTCCTCAAGGCTAAGAAACTCTAGAGATGTCAACTTTATGCCACGTGGAATCATCATGAGCTTGGGACATCCTCCAGCACAAAACCATCGAAGATTATGTAAAGATCCAACAGAATCATGAATCTCAACCAGATTTGTGCATTTACAAAGACACAATTCCTTCAAGTTTGGGAAACCAGACATGTCTGGTATCCGTCTTATGTTCTTACAGCCTCTGAGAATCAAGTGTCTCAAAACCTTTGAATTCTGAAAAATAATATAATAATGTCTACATTAGTAGTTTTAAAAATTGGGAGTAGCGTGTTTAACCAAAATATAAATATATTTTACGTCACTTGTAATTAGTTGCACATGCCTGAAATGATTCATCCCATTGAAAGTAACTGTATGACAAGTCGAGTCTAACAAGATTCGTTGACTGAAAATTAGATGGTAAAGAACCTCCAGGATATTCCCACCATTCTAGCACTCTCAAACTGTTTGGGAGATCTGTAGGGCTTCTTAGAAAGCTAGAATTCTTGTTTATAAGCATCATCCGTAGGCTTTTCAAATTTCGAAACCCCTTTCGATTCCATTGCACTTTTTGATCTTCTGACATGTCCAACAACGTAATGGCTTGAATTTTATCATTTTCCTTTTGAGCCAAAAGTAAGGAACCACAAAATTTATAAGTTTAAAATTATAATCATTGTGACTTGGTTCTCATTAATAAGGGATATGAATCATGAAATATAGTACAGATTCAACTAATGATGTAATTGAAGAAATGGAAAAGTTCGAAAGTATGATTCTTACCTTGTTTTTCTCCAAAACACAAACAATGTCTTCATAAAACCACAACCTATTCCGTTTCCAAGGCAAAGGTGATTGCTGTCTGACTATTTCTTTTCCCATAGATTGAATCAAGTCATGCATTGTCACAAGTTGAGAATAATGTCTGTCAATATTAATGAGAGATTTTTCTTCCAGCACTCTAATTGCAAATTTTGGATCAAAACCTCTTCTTGCCTCAAGCATATTTGTAACATATCTCAAAGGACGTCCTCTGAAGAAGCAAGCTATGTCAAGAAATATTTCCTTCTGATTATCTTCCAAATCATCATAGCTAACTCTAAGAATTTCCAGCACATCTTTATTTGGAATTCTCTCATATGCTTCTAATGCAGATTCCCATTCATCCAATGTTTTACCCCACAAGTTTGAGCCTATTGTTTCCAAAGCCAGTGGAAGGCCGCTGGCATAAAATATGGCACGCATTATGATTTCCATGTAATTTGGATCAAATTCTTTGTTTTTGAAAGCATGCCACCTAAACAATTCAAGGGCTTCAATATGGTTAAATTCATCAACCTTGTATTGTTTTTCAACTCCATGAATATTTAACAAATTCTTATTCCTTGTTGTTATAATGATGATGCTACCGGGTCCAAACCAATCGAGTCCTCCGGCAGTTGCTTGTAATTGTTCCGTTCTGTCAACATCATCAAGAACAAGGAGAACTTTTTTCCAGCACAGTCTTTCCTGTAGTTTTGGAATTCCTCCATACACATCTCCCAAGTTGATATTTCTCTGGCCAACTAATTCAGAAAGCATTGTCTCTTGGATATGCACTACACCCAGCTTAATTGACTTTTCTCTAACATTAGCAATAAAGTAAGAACCTTCAAACTGATCTGCCATCAAATTATACATAGCACGTGCAAGAGTTGATTTACCTGTACCCCCAGTCCCATAAATCCCAAGCATGGTCACTTTGTTATCAAACTCATCAGCACCCATAAGCCGTTGTATTTGTTCCATCCGAGCTTTCAATCCAACAGGATAATTAGCAATATGCAAGGAACGTCTATTAAGCTTACTGCAAACCTTTTCTGTGATCCTTTTGATGAACGTAAACTCGTATTCTTTACTGCCATTATATAAAGTTAAATTAATTCTATGCGTCCAATTTATACCTACTATCCTCACTATAATTTATTTGTCTTTTTATAATCTATAAATTTTGAAGTGATTGTATTATCGTCTTGAAAATATTAACAAGACAAATTCGTACTGTCAACATTTTAACTTGATTGTCATCTACTTTTTAAAGATAACTTCTAATATTCTTTCTTTCTTGACTCTCGTAATAACTCTTTGACTTTTCACTAATGTTCATAACTTTTAATTTCCATAACTTTCAATTTCTATTCATCTACGTAACATTCTAAGTATATATATAGATATAAAACTAAAGCATGAATTGTAGCATTGTTACGTAAGCAACATTGAATAACACTATTTCGTCACATCAATATTTTTGCTTAATTAATGACTATATTTAATTTTCAGTAATCTTAATAACTATCATTTTTCATAATCTGCAATTTTGATTATTGAGAGAACAAAATTGTGGAATTAAAGATAATTAAAATTACATATTAGAAACTAGAAGGATCAAAATATATGTTTAAATTTTCACAAATTATAATTGAAATAAATATAAAATACATATGAAACTAACAAAAAGTTGACTATTTACAATTTGTGCAACCATTAATGACAATGATAATATAAGACGCAAATTACATAATCATTACCCACAAATGCATATTAAAATAACAAGAAAAAAACATTATCAATTAAACAAAAAAAAATTATTTTGTTTATTATTTTTGCTAGTTGTACTATTTAATTTTATTAATTTAAATTTAAATTTCAAAGTAAATTTTAAATATTGACATACCATATTAAACTAAAGATATGTTTTCCTTAAGTTTAATTTTTTTTAGACATCATATCAAATTAGTAGATACAGAGATGATATGTCTTGATTTGAATTTTTTTATAATTATTTCTTTAATTTTAAAACTCATATATCTTTAATTTTTTAGTCCAAATGCATAGTCAAGGTTAACATTTTTATCTTGCCCACTGATCAGAAATAATCTTTCAGATGATTATTAAGCTAATAATTATAAAATTTAACAAATTTATCTCGAAATTTATGATAAAATATCAATATAAAAAAACTTTTTATATACTGAGATCGACCTAGTATGAAAGTTGAGTACATAAAGATTTATATTCGATCATCATTATTATTATTGTGTATATATATATATATAACTTTTTTCATTATTAATATATCTAAATTAAATTATAATTTTTTATATCCTATGAAATAAAATATTCACTATTAATAATTTTAAGATGCATAATTTCTTTATTATTGAATAATAACGACAACGTATTTATGCAAAGCATGTTAGTTAAATAATAAATTAAATTGGAAACAATAAAGAGAGATGTCTTCTATACCCATTTTTGAAATCCCAACCAGACAAATCAGCTGCTTGACGCAAAGCCAACCTCCATCTTTGCAGCATATCAATATCATCTTTGAATCTTCCACCTTCATGCTTTGCAAATGCTTCTTGGTAACTCCCTGTTTGATGTCGCACATGTGATGGATCTATATCATAAAACACTGGCAAAATCTCCATCTGTTTATTTTTATGACACTGATTGATCTGGACAAGTTCATTCAAACAATATGTTGAGAACGCATAATTTTTGGAGAAAATACTGATAGAAATCCTGGATTCTTGTATTGCTTTGCAAAGAGAATATGCGATATCTTCGCCTTTAGGCAGAGCATCATCATCGATGAAGGTAAAGATTCCCCTTTGACTCAAAGCACTGTATAGATTACCAGTGAAACCAAAACGGGTATCTTCACCATGAAAACTAAGAAAGACATCATAAGTGTATCTGGATATGAAAGGAGAAGAGGATGATGCTTGTTGCGACATAATGAAAAGCTCTAAATGCTAAGGATAAGGGATATGTGAAAACTGATTGAGGGTAGACACTGTATTTAAAGAGAACAGTTCATGGTTCATTGCACTACTTAACTGATGTTTACTCTTTCAAACCATTCAAACGATCGTGAGTGAGTAATTTTCTACGATGGCTCATAACATTTTACAGTTTCTTCTTTTTATATTATTTTTACCAGTTCTCACTATCTCTGCCATCTCTCTTTTTTTTTTTTTATTTATTTAATTCCCTCACTAGCCTAACTCATGTCATCATTTCATTACTTTATTTACTTCACACGCAAAAGGATGTAATTATTCAGTCTTCCTAGCATCCACACGAAATTTCCTTATCTTTGTTTCTAAATTTTTTTAATTGACAGTTACATTAACTATTTTTTTATAAAAATATTCTTAATTATTTCAGTATATAAATAATTGATGTTATAAATTATTAATTTATTTCTCTTGTAAAGATTGGAGGATTAATGAGTTTAGTTTTAAAACTTAAAATTTTATTACTATCATTATCTCTTCATACATTAATTAATTATTTAGATAAAAAATAATTAAATAAAAAATTATATAATTAGTTTTAATAATTCTAAAAATAATTTTAAAAATTATTATAATAATAGACAAATTTAATGTGACTAACTAAATCAATTAACTTTTTTAATAAATATAAATTGGTTATATGTATCTTATAAATGTTGCATTTCTATAAACTATTGACTGTTCAGTTTGGAAAATTATTTCATAAGAACAAACTCATTAATTAACTAAATATTTTAACATTCAGCTTATGCATAATACGAGACACTAATTAATGTAGTACTTATTGAAATACACCAGGGTTATACAAGTCAGAGCATAAAATCTTGAGTTAAATTCTTAATAACTTGAATCACTTGGATTTTAATGTAGTAAGTCTCGGTTCATAGAAGAATAATAAAGTCACAAATGAATTGATCTAAACTTAGTAAGGCATAAGTTAAAATGGGATTAAATCAATATGGCTAACGTAATTTAGTTTGGTTTATTTTATTTTATTTTGTTTTATTTTTTTACTGCAAGCTGATCATAAAGCACAAAATCGATATAGTCCTTCAAGGAATTAAAGGACAAATGGATTGGTCTTTCAACATTCTTCCAAACCTTTTCATTTCTACGCCTCCAAAAGCCTTTGTCACATAATCTCTGTCTTGTAGGGAGGCAATCACGAGCCAATCTCCATAGAAAGATATTTATTTTATGAGGGACATGTAAACTCCAAATAGAGTTCCAATCACCTTGCACCTGTTAATTTGAGCTATCAACCAGAGTCTTTATAGTCTGATAGTATGCTGATTTTACTTAGTATTTTCCATGCCTTCTACTTTTCCAAATCAGCTGGTTCTTCCTATGATTCATGTAAAGAATTTGATTGCTAATTTAATTCTCTGTATGAAAGTAATTTGATCTTTAATTAGACTTGTGAATTGAAATGGTTTATCTCGTAAAAAAAAAATTCGTGGTCCGTATGCCCATAAGTAGTAATTTCTTAGTTTAATCAATGAAAATTTTATTTAATTACTTAATAAAAATTATTTATGTGCTAGATAAGATAGCAATTTAAATTATTATTTTCAAATAATATTTTAATTAATCTAAAATAAAATTCCTAGTTACAATAAAAAATTTAATCAATCAATAATATAAGTGGTAGCGTCTTGTGTACTTCAATTAAGTGATTAATATTTAAATTTTTATTTTGGATATGAAATAAACTATATCCAAAAATAAATATTTATCTTATGTATGTTTGAGGTCTTTTATAAAAATTTATTATTATTTTTGACAATGAAAACTTTGTTTTAATACCATAGTCAAAGAAAAAAAATAAAATAAAGTAAAATATTTTTATGAAATAACATTTTTAACTATATATTTTTAAAGTAAAACTTAAATTCAAGCAACATGTGTCATGCATATCATATATTTTGATTTGTGAATAATGTTATAAAATATTTTAATTTTTTAACATATAAGAATTTGTAAAAAAACATAAAATAAAAATTATGAACTAAAAATAATAAGAATTTTGTGCTAAATATTAATTATGTATGATAAAATATAATAATTTTAAATTGTTAATTATTATTGTGTTGTATAATAAGTTGGTTAAATATTCAATTAGATATTATATTTAAAATAAAATATAGGAAGAAAATAAAATAATGGTTAAAATTTTTATTATTATTATTTAATGTTTATAATATATTATAATATTAATTTTTATGTCCTACAATTTTGTTATGATGTTTTTTTTATTTAAAATTCAATTCATCATTTAAAGAAATTATATTTCTAATAAAATTTAGTATCCTGTCATGCTTTTCCTATTTTTTTTCCTCTTGTTAATATAATTATTTGTAATTTTAGGATTAAGAATTCTAATTCTTATTTGAGCTATTAACATTATGTTTTTAAATAGCATAGTTAATAATTTCAATAAATTTTAAAAAATAAAATATATTTTTAAAACATTATAATCGTATAGACCTTCAATTTTTTTTATACCCATCAGGGCGTTTAGTATTTTGGGCTGATCATTATGATTATTTAAATTATGTATATTTAATAATTACATTAAGTGCTTTGATTACAATCAATAAAAATTTCCAACAAATTTAATGATATATAAAAAATCATGTTATTATATATAATATGTGCATTATTTTTAATTTATTATTCAAACAAATTACATTTTTACTTTCTATTTAAATGTTTAAATTCTTTTCAATCAATATTAAATATAATAAAATATTTAAAAATCAACTTAAACAAAAGATAACAAGAGAAATTGATAGTTTTTTATTCTATAAATGTTTACCATATATTCTTAAGATCAAATCCATATACTAAAGGAAACCAATTATATCATCATTAGCTGTAGCATCTTATTTATCATTTCTCCAAGAGTTCATTTAAAAATAATAACTTATATGATTTTAATGATCACATTCTATTAAATTATTTAGACATAATAATTAGACCTTAATTAATTAAAACTTTTACCTATTCTAATAGTATAATTAAATAACATATTAAAAAACTAAAGCAAATTAAATATTTTCACTCCAAGTGATAATTGATGGTAAACTGGAAATTTTCTATTTTTAAAATAAATAATAAAATAAACATAAGTACTGATGTACTATTAGATCTCAGGATTTTTTTTCATTGAAATTTGCTGTACTATTGTATTAAAATATTTAAAAGAGTTAAAATAAATAATCAAATAAACATAAGTACTGATGTACTATTAGATTTCAATATTTTTTTCATTGAAATTAGTTGTACTATTAAATTAAAATATTTGAAAGAGCCCCAACGTGTGTTCAAGGTCAAGGAAACTCTTACATAATTTTCTACTTGCATTAAATGCTAAAAAAAATGTTTGAATGTTAGTGTCCTTTTCTTTGCAATGCAAAATTTTATTATAATATTATTATCAAAACACTTAAAAATACAGATATTGACTGTTAAACTAATGAAACTAAAACTCTTCATAAAATAATAAAATATATTGCATTATATTAACCAAATTACATAGTTTTTTAAAAGGAAATGTATAATTTAAGTCTTCAATAAAAATATTAATTAAAGATTACAAAATTTATAATATCTTTAAGAGTTGGGGTGCATGAAAACTAAAACTCTTCATAAAAAAAATTATAAAATATATTACATTATATTAACCAAATTACATAGTTTTTTTTTTAAAGGAAATATATAATTTAAATTTTTGCTGATAATATTATTAGATATTACAAAGTTTATGATATCTTTAAGAGTTGGGGTTAATTGTCTCAATTGATTTATCTTCTTAGTTAGCCAAAATTGTTTTTGTATAGAGGTCAAAAAGTATTTTCAAGAAATCATCAACTTTCAATTTAAATATAGTTTAAAAAATAGGAATTGAAAACATTCACTAATAATGCCATGATCACGTTTAACGAAGTAACTTGTATGGAAATAAAGGACTTAGATATAGATATTGGTGAAAATAATATACTCAGGTACCATAGTAGGATAACTCTTTGAAAACTCTTCAAATCAATAATACTGTAGAAGTATTTGCATCTATTCAGCAGTTCTTGGAGAAGTTCTTTGAATCATTACTTACTATTCTACGTAAAATAAAATGATATTCTTATACTTATTGAAATAATTTACGTGTACAATTTCACAAGAACTCGAGAACAATCAAGAACTACCCAAAATTTATATTTTTCTGGATATTTTTAGTTTCCAATTTATTTCACATAGCAAATGAACTTGGATTTTCACATAATTTATGGTAGACTCCTAGAATATGAAAAATATTATCATATTTTTATTTCTCAAAAATTTCATCCATGTTCAACTCATTAATTGATGAAACAGTATGAACAATTTTTTTCCAGAAATCCCAGAAATTCATTGAACATTCATCCAGTTTCTTGATTTTATTAAAACCGTAAGCTTTCATATTTTTTAGCATAATTTTGTGGGAAACATCCTTAAAGTCTCAAGAACATATATAAATTAGCATCGCTGAAAATAAACACAAAAATAATGATAAATTCAAAATCAAAGACATCTTCACTGGAATTGCTTAGAATGAGAATAGTGGGGGCACTAGGGTTCAATCCAAACTCATCCATCCAAATGGTCATGACAAATTCTGAGACTTTTGTGACTAACACGTATCTCCTCGTGAATCAACCACCTTTTCAATTTTTGTCACATGACAGATCCCCAAATAAATTGAACGGAAAGGAATAGAAAACAAAGAACACTCAAAGATGAGCTTCCAATCAAGTATATCATCATGCATGTGCCATCTAGGCCTTTGCATAGCGTAACCTACACATTTTCATAATCAAAACAACATCTTCATCATATTGAGATGCATCCAAGTTTAGAAGAGTCATATATGTATCACCATGTCCACTAATTCTCCTAAGAATCACATGCAACCAAATGGATCATCACAAACACTCATCATATAATCCATCAAGCAATCAAAGTACTACTCAAGTACCAAATAACTAAAATAAAAATAGGCAATCGTTAGGGTTCGAAGGAAATTTATATTACAACTCATTTTGTAGGATTAAAACAACATCAACACAAAACAAAAGGCAATCAAGAGAGAAGCTTAAGCTGTGGATTTTTTTGGTGAGGAACCTCAAATCCCAAGTCATTTTTTTGTTGTGCAAATGAGGGGCACAAACATAAGGAAGATTTTCACTAATAGACTACAAGCAAATCATACAAGTAAACTTAACACCACCTTCAACCCAAAATCTTAGGACATTAAATTTGTGAATCTTTCTCACTTTCTGTATTGCTCAACTTGTTAATTATTACTCAATGTAGAACTTTACCTTCACACTTGTACTCAACTGTTTTCATTCATTTTCTTGGCTAAAACCTTGAGTAACTACCTTTCTTCCCTCACATTGCTAAGCTTGTAGATTGAAGTTGAAGTATTTGTTATCTTGGATCCCTTCCGCCCTTGGTATGTCACAGCTCTCTCCAAAAAGAGGGGGAAAACATGTCAGCTTGATTGATTAAGAGATCTAATGAGAAGAGATTGAAGAGTTGTGATTCGGTTGTGAGAAATTTAAGAGAAAAAAAAAATTATTTGTGCTTGTTGTGTGTGTAGCTGAAGAGAGTGACGAGGAGTGATGGTTTCACCTTTGGCTTGCAAAGGAAGTTGTGAATGTGATTGTGGAAAGGTCAAAGAGGTGCGATCTCTTTTGTAATAACTAAAAGGGAATTAGGACAACGATACCCTTGCTTAAACTAATTTAAGCAAGGATAAAAAGGGTAGTTCCACATAATATTTAGGAGGGTATTTTGATTGAGAAAAATAAATTGGCTAGGTAAAATTCTAATAGGAATAATTTAAGATTTTAGAAATAAAAAGGTACCGATGTTTAGAACAATTTGAACATATAAATTATCATTTTTAAGGTTAGTGGAAAAATTTTGTGAGTTCAAATAATTGTTGACAGCAGAAAATAAAACTAAGTTTTAGTGGAAAGGAAAAATAGAATACTCTGGAAAATGAAAAATTGAGGATGTCACATGGGGTGTATTGTGTTGGTGAGTTGGAGAGAAAGATGAAAGTATAGAGAAACATGGAAGATGAAGGAATAACAATGACCGAAACAAGAGCAAAAAGAGCTGAGTAATCAAGCATACTGAATGAGACAAATGAAAACTAACTCATAGAAGGTCATAAAATAAAATTAAGTGATGGATAGGGAATCTGGTGAGAAACAGGAATTATAAATGAGAAATATGTGAATTTGGATGAGTTTCTGGAAAGAAAAAAAAGAAGAAGAAAGAAACATGCGAATTTGGTAAGGTGGTTAGAGCTGCGTTAAACAAATACGAAAAGATAGTTGTTTAAATTGGAAAATAAGATCCAGTAACTTATGTGTGTATATCCACAATTGGTGACTTGCAATAAAATTTTATACATTACAGATAGTTAATTGATGTTATAAGCAAGAAATTATATACTCAAAATGACACCTAATGCAACAATAATTTCAATATTGGAAATAATTTTACTTTCATGCATCAAAGACTAGGTGCATAGAAATTCTACTTTATTTGCTCTACCTCCTTTCAGTCTGCAACAATCTTAAAATTTTCTGAGTTTTGACATTCAGCTTTGACTCATGTCTGTGTTTCCTTCCTCAATGATATTGCTTTTTCTCTGACAATTCAAGTTCCTTTCTGTTTGAGAAGCAGAGTTAATAGCTTTAATGGAAAGATGTTTTCTTTAATGGAAGTTCTGTTAGCTTCAATGGCAGAGATGTTAGCTTTAATAGCCCTGAGTTTCTCTCCTAAATCCTCATTCATTTTCTTTATCCTGGTTAACCTTTGGTTCAGCTTATTTTCCAAGGTCATATCTCTGTTCTTTTTATTTTCCCAACCTACTTCTACTTCATCAACTTTATGTGACTCAGAGGCTGTGGACTCAATTTTCATATTTGCTTCAACGAAATCTTTACTCTGATGAGTGACCTCCATTGAAACTTCTGACATCAGTGATCCCATTTCTCCTTTTTCCTCAACATTGTTCGTCTCATCAAAACTTGGAACCATTTCTTGATTATCAAGAAATGTTTCATCTGGACAAAAGAAAAACATTGATAGAAGCAGAACTAAATTGCATAAACAGACAGAAGAAGAACAAAAGACATTTTACCTTGGTTATACACATAATTCAAAGGTTGTTCCCAAATTTCAGAGCCCAGTGGCATTGTGGGGTTGAATAAAGGTAATGATTGGTTCTGTTGTTGTATATGAGGTGCCTCACGAAGCAACACAAGTTGATTTCCCACATCACTTGTATTATTGGGAAGATTAGGATCTGTGAACCGAACATCATCCATTCTACTAAAAGCCCGGTTTACATAAACTCCTGTCCTTTTGATTACTCCCCAACTATGTGAATCTTCTGGGGATGCTATCTTCTTCATCACAACCGAAACTTCCCCACTATTCCACTCATTCATCTTGGGTACTTTTTCAATATCCGAATCCATTGAAAGTGGAAAAGGTTTTTTGAAGTTGAATATAAATAAGTGATCATCCTCAAGTGTGCAGGTCTTATAAGCCAGAACGTAACGAAATTTACATAAATAAACATGATTGATTCTAATATGGAAATAAACCTTCACAAAGGAAGCATCCCAAACTCCAGAAACAGCACACATAATGAGAGAGGGAAATTCATTACGAAACCAGAAACGGATAGTGTTTCCCCCACAAAGGTGGTCAAACCATTCTGGGATCCATTGACCCGGCAGAATTGAGGCTCTTATTGTAGAAGAATCAATTGCCTGTCAAACACGTCATGGGCACAATGAGTTTGAGAAACAATGCAACTAATTATAGAGACAATTAAAGAAGATAGACCTACCCGTCTGAGTAACATGTTTAAAGTCAAAGTATTGGCTCCTACTGGAGTGTTTTCAGCCACGAAGCCAATCATGTTGGGTGGAAGGCCTTTAATTTCTTGAAGCCTCTTGCAATTAGACACGTCTATACTTGTCAAAGAGAGACATTCTTCAATGCACGCAGGAAGGATTGTCAAATTTGAGTCTTGTAAAAATAATTTTTTCAAATTGGGAAAGAACACTTGCAGCATTTGAAAGAAATTGGATGGCTCATTAAAAATTTCGCATCTCTTCAGGGATAAGCTTTGAAGGCCTTCAAGATTTTGCATTGAAAGTGGCAGATTATTTATGGCAGTCCCTTCCAAGTTAACAAATCTTAGTTTGTGCATTGGTGCCAATATTTCTGGAAACATAACAAGACTGCTGCAGTCCCTAAGGCAAAGATGTTCTAGGGATGTCAACTTTATGCCACGCGGACCAATCATGAGCTTTGTACATCCTTCAGCACAGAACCATTGAAGATTATGTAAAGATCCAACAGAATCGTGAATCTCAATCAACTTTGTGCTTTCAGCAATGCACAATTCTGTCAAATTGGGGAATCCAGACAAGTCTGGTATTTGTCTTATGTTCTTACAACCTCTAATAATCAAGTGTCTCAAAACCTTTGAATGCTGCAAAATAATAAGTCTATAATATTAGTTTTAAGAATCAAGGGTAGTGTGTTTAACCATAAAATAAATTAATTTCACATCACATATAATTAATTGTCCATGCCTCAAGTGGTTTGTCTTTGTCCCATCGAAAGTTACTGTATGACAAGTCGAGTCTGACAAGATTCCTTGAATTAAAATTAGATGGTAAAGAAGCTGCAGGATAACCCCACCATTCCAGAACTCTCAAACTGTTCGGGAGACCTATAGGGCCTATAGAAAAGCCGCCATTATTTTCTATAAGCATCATCTGTAGGTTTTTCATTTTTTCAAACACCTTCAGATTCCATTGCATTTCTTGATCTTCTGGCATGTCCAACATGATGGCTTCAATTTTATAATTTTCCTTTTAAGCCAAAAACAAAAAGGTTCCACAACTTTTAGAACTTACAAATTATACTCGTTGTCTAAAATATCAGAAGAATCCATCATAATGATGAACAAAAGAGAGAGAAGGGTGAACTAAATAGTGATTGAATAGAGAAAATGATACAACCAGTTATTATGAAAGCTGGCAGTATCAAACTAACTTTCTTTTCAAAGCAACTTGACTATTTTCTAAAGTCCAAACTAATATCAGAGGCAACGTCTTCAATAGAAGCTCATTTAAGATTAATCATGAAATATTGTACAGATTCAACTAATGATATAATAAAAGAAATGGCAAGGCACAGGGTATATATGACTCTTACATACCGTGTTTATCTCCAGAATACGAACAATGTCCTCATAATAAAACAACCTATTCCGTTTCTGAGGCCAAAATGATTGTTGTCTAACTATTTCTTTTCCCATATATTGAATCAAGTCGTGCATTCCCACAATTTCTTGATGACAACAAATTTTAATGAGAGATTTTTTTTCCAGCACTGTCATACCAAATTTTGGATGAAAACCTCTTGCCTCAAGCATATTTATAACATATCTCACTTTGCGTCCTCTGAAGAAGCAAGCTATGTCAAGAAATATTTCCTTCACATTAGCATCCAAACTATCATAGCTAACTCTAAGAATGTCCTGTATATCTCTATTTGGAATTCTCTCGTATGCTTCTAATGCTGATTCCCATTCATCTAACGATTTACCCAATAAGTTTGAGCCTATTATTTTCAAAGCCAGTGGAAGGCCATTGGCATAATCTATTGCTCGATTTATGATTTCCATGTAATTTGGATCCACTTCTTTGTTTTGGAAAGCAGTCCAGCTAAACAATTCAAGAGATTCAGTACCATCCAATTCATTAACCTCATATTGTTTTTCAACTCGATGAATATCTAATAAATGCCTATCTCTTGTTGTTATAATGATGATGCTGCCAGGGCCAAACCAATCAAGTCCACCAGCTGTTGCTTGTA
This sequence comes from Pachyrhizus erosus, assembly GCA_026544285.1. Classification (NCBI taxonomy): domain Eukaryota; kingdom Viridiplantae; phylum Streptophyta; class Magnoliopsida; order Fabales; family Fabaceae; genus Pachyrhizus; species Pachyrhizus erosus. The sequence continues at coordinate 11,054 of JAMLFT010000788.1, read as the reverse complement.
ACTGTTCGTTTTTGTCAATATCATCAAGAACAAGAAGGACTTTTTTCAAACTAAGTCTTTGTTGTAGCAATGGAATTCCTCTACAAACATCTCCCAAGTTGATATTTCTCTCCCCAACTAATTCAGAAAGCATTGTCTCTTGGATCTTCACAAGGCCATGCCTAGTTGATGACTTTTCTCTAATATTGGCAATAAAGCAAGAAGCTTCAAATTGATCTGATATCAAATTATATATAGCACGTGCAAGAGTAGATTTTCCAATTCCACCCATCCCATGAATCCCAAACATGGTGACTTTGCTATCAAACTGAGCGCCCCTTAGCCATTCTATTTGTTGAATCCGAGCTTGCAATCCAACAGGATAATCAGCAATATGCAAGGGAGGTCGATTAAGCTTATTGGAGACCTCTTCTGATATCTTTTTAATGAACTCAAACTCATATTCTTCCCTGTCATTAGTAAACGTTAAATTAAATAAATGCACCCAATTTATGGCTAGTTTCCACCTCATAATTAACATCTAATTTAGTGTCATATTTTGGCACATGCATGAAAAGTATTATTGTGGCATACAAAAAATTTCTTTGCTCGTGCGCTAATATATACATTGATAGTTTATAAGAAACGAAAAATAAATTTCCGAAACAAACAATTATTTATATATTACAAATTTCAATCATCGTTCCTATACCAGAGTATTTTAAAGAGTTACTATTCTAGAAATTAAGACATGTTACTTTTTCCTAATTAATCAATTATCTCATTTTATTTTTTATTTAGAGATTAAAACTAGTTAAAAAGGTGTATATGAAGAGATTAAAGAGTTAAAAATGTATAAGAACTAGAACAAATAGTTTATAAGTGTAGAGACTAAGACGTAAAAATGATATAATTATAACAACCCAATGAGTAATTAACCCTTTAACATTTTATTAAAAGCTAAAACCAGCAAATCACAGAAACTTGCTAGTTAAATAATAAATTAAGATTTTAATTTTTGTATAGTGTCAATGTAAAAAGTTTTGAGTTTAATTGATTTGCACAGTCAGTAATTATATTGTCTACCAATTAAAAATGTATTATGGTTTTTGTGTGACTTTATGAAATTATTATAATTAAAATTAATAAATTTATCATATATATAATATTTTGTGGTGGAGTGACAATATGAAACAAATTTACGTTGTTTGTGCTCTAACATATTTTCCAAGGAATTATATATTGCAACTCATTAAAAACGACTTTAAGATAGTCATTATTATAAAAGTCAAGAAAGTAATCATGCTAGACAATTTAAGATTCAGTAACAATCAAATATAAAAGTCTTTTACATCGTTACTGTATCGGCTATTTACTCATAAATTACACTGGAAACAATAAAGAGAAATGTGTTACCCAATTTTGATATGCAAACCAGACAAATTAGCTGCTTGATGCAAAGCCAACCTCCATTTTAGCACCTTCTCAATATTATCTTTGAATCTTCCATGTTCATGTTTTGCAAGTGCTTCTTTGTAACTCCCTTTCTGGTGTCGCACATGTGATGGATCTACATCATAAAACACTGGCAGAATCCACATATTCTGTTTTGTATAACACTCAAGTATTTGGACAAGTTCATCCAAACAAAATGTTGAGGAGGCATAATTTTTGGAGAAAATAATGATGGACATCCTGGATTCTTGTATTGCTTTGCAAAGAGAAGGTGTTATCTCGTGGCCCTTTTGTAGAACCTCATCATCAATGAAAGTAAAGATTCCCCTTTGGCTTAAATCACTGTATAGATGACCAGTGAAACCAAAACGGGTATCTTCACCACGAAAACTAAGAAAGACATCATAAGAGTATCTGGATATGAAAGGAGAAGAGGATGATGCTCGTTGTGACATAATGAAAAGGTCTAAATGCTATGATTAAGGGCTATGTGAAAACTGATGGAGGGTAGACACTGTATTTAAAGAGAACGGTTCATGGTTCATAGCATTGAAACAATGAGAGGAGGGTTATTTCTAAAGTAGTCTCCATGATAACACCGAAAGGCAAAGACATGTCTCCTTATTTTCTTCTTCTCATCAATGTTTGGAAATATCTGTTATCCTTCCTCTTTCGCTACTCCCTATCTCCATGACACTTTTTGTATTTAATTCCTTCCACTAGCCTAACCTTTTTCATCTTTCCATCACTTTATTTTATTTTACTTCACACACTAGAAGACAAAATTATTCAGTCTTCTCAGAACCCCACCCACACGAAATTGTTACCAGGTCTTATTCCTAGTATTGCAGGATATTTTGAAAGAAAAAAAAAAAAAACTGGGAATGCAGTGAGTGCTATTATGCCAGTGAGATCAACCGTTAATAACATATATTATTCTGGCTTGCCTTTTAAATTATTTGTAATCTTTTATTTTATTTTCCTTGATTTTACCTTGTATTTTGCTTTATTCCTTTATTATTATTTAAGCAAAAAAATCAAATATAGATAGCAAGGAAGCATTTTTTGGTGTCTGTTGGTAACATTATCTAGGCCGCTGTTGTCAGCTAGTAACAGAGTCTGCTTGTATGATTTCATTGTGGCTTAATTCATTTGTGAAGCTCGTCTTCAAAACAAGGGCTTCCCAATTCGGCTGAGTTTCACTTTTACCTTAGCATATTTTGAAATCTAAAGTATTCAATTTTTTGTAGCTCAGTTTTATTAAATATATTACGTCTGAAAATGGAAAATAGTTTAACATGACTGATTTCTTCAACTCAAAGGGCATAACATGCACCACATATCTTGCATACAAAATCCCCCCAAAAAAATGAAGTGGTAGAGAAAAAACATCAAGTCATCAAAATATATATATATATTGGCCATATAACTAACTAAAGAAATTTGTTTTGGAACTTTGCGTAGTGCATGCTGTTTATATATATATATATATATATGAGATCTTACATAAACAACAACCTGAAATGGTGGACCTAGAAACATTTGGATGCCTGTGTTTTCTGGTCAAAGTCTGGAAGTTTCTGTTCACACAGACTACATTTCTTATATTTGCTCCCACCGTCTCCGCACACTTTTTGTATTTAATTCCCTCCACTAACCTAACCCTTTTCATCATCACATTATTTTATTTTACTTCACAGGCCAGAAGACATTCGGACTTCTTGGCACCCCACCCACACGAAACTCTCCTCTCTCTACATAAGCCTCAGCCTCTGCTTCCACTTAATTGCTTCCCTTAATTGAAGTTTCCAATTGTAAAAGAAAAATTGAATTGGATTAAACAAATCAATGCACATTGCCTATGAATATAAATACCATAAACAAAAACAAATTAGGGGTGCTGAAAAATCGGAGTGAAAATCAAAGAAGAAAACGTGAGGGATTTGAGAGAGAAGCAAGCGTCAAAGTTGAAAGAAATGGAGTTGTAGAGAAAGACAGAAAAAGAGGCACAAGGCTAATAGTAGAACTAGAAAAGAGGATTCACCAAAAAAAAAATGGAAGTCTAGAGAGGAAGATTTTTTATTGTATGGTATTGCTAATCAATCTAATCTTGTTTAAATCATTCGTGAATCATTATCATTGATTTTGTAACATTAATTTGATAGTTTCTTTTTCTAATAATATTTATCATAGCACGGCTCTATGAAAATGTAAATAAGGAACCGAACTAGGTGAAATAAAGAGCAATAACATTAATTTGATACTCTGCTGGTCCTTCAAAATCTCTCAGCTCCACGTATAAGCATGCAAAAGCTGAATCACAGACACAGTTTCAGACATGATATCATAGCCAAACAAAGAGAAAATGGAGGAATAACCACCCTTCTCTTTCTGGGCATTGCTATACCTTCAAGCGTGGATCAACTTTGTTCCATATATGAAGACTAGCTTAAATCCAAGCTAGTATTATTATATTAGGTGGGGAATTTGTTCAGGGAAAACATAGAAGGGTAAGAGTGCATTGGGTAGGTGAGTTGGAGACACTAATCAATGGATGTGTAGATAAACATAAACGAGGGAGGAAACACCATGACTTAAAAATGATCAAAGAGAATTGAGTAATCACTTGTAGTGAATGAGTAATGAAAGCTTACTGATGGAAGGTTATTTAAACAAAATTAATTAACTGATGGGTACGGAATCTGGTTTGAAACATCAATTACACAAGTGAAAAACCTGCAAATTTAGTAAGGTTGCTAGAGGAATTTGGATTTTGAACCAGTCCTAAAGGATAGTTGTTAAAATTGGAAAATGAGGTCCAGTAACTTAGATCAAGTTTCTAAATTCTCAACTACTTCATGGTTATGCGAGTGTGTTCACAAGTTACTTCTAATAAACTTTTAATTTCCACAGATTCGACATTATAGTAACATGATAAATACTGAAAACAAGACCTAATGAGGCAGCAAATTCAGTTGGAAATAATTTTACTTCCTTGTATATCATAGATTAGATGCAAAGAAATTCTACTTAAATTACTCTGCCTCTCACTCTGCAGTAATCTTCTTAAATTTTTTCTCAAAGTTTAACAATCAATCTTGATTCATGTCTTTGTTTCCTTTGCCAAATCATGTTCCTGTTGCAAGTGAGGTGCATTACTTCTTATATTATTATTGCTCTTTCTCTAGCAATCAATTTTTATTTTTGATTGAAGAGCAAAGACAATAGCTTTGATGGAAGAGATGTTAGCTTTAATGGAATAGTTGTTAGTTTCCATGGCAGAGATGTTAGCTTTAATAGCACCGAATTGCTCTCCAAAACTCTTTTTCATTTTCTTTATCCTGGTTAACTTTTGGTGCAGCTCATTCTCCAAGGCCATAGCTGTGCTGAATTGGTTCTTCATAGTTTCCAAACCTGCTTCTACTTCATCAACTTTATGCGACTTGGATGCTGTGGACTAAATTTTCATACCTACTTCAATGTAATCCCTACTCAGATGAGTGAACTGACTTGAAATTCTGATATCTGTGTTCCCCTTTATTTTTGGGCTTTAGCATTTCGTGTCTCTGCAAAACTTGGAGCCATTGCTTGATGATCCAGAAATGCTCCATCTGAACCAAAGTATAATATTGATATAAGCAGAAATATGTTGAGCAAAATGACAGAGGAAAATAATAAGTCTACATTATTAGTTTTAAGTGTTAAATGTAGTGTATTTAACAAATAAATAAATAAATGTTACATCACTTATAATTAAGTACACATGCCTCAAGTGGTTTGTCCCAACAAAAGTAACTGTATGACAGGTTGAGACTCACAAGATTCGTGGAATGAAAGTTAGATGGTAAAGAAGCTGCAGGATATCCCCACCATTACAGCACTCTCAAACTGTTTGGGAGATCTTTAGAGACTTCAGAAAAGCCAGCAATCTTTTTTTATAAGCATCATCTGTAGGCTTTTCATTTTTCCAAACACCTCATTCCATTTTCAGAAAAGCTGCAGGTTAGGACCTTCCCTTAATAAAAACCATATAAGTTTTTGCACCTAATGTAACTAGCATTAGCATCCCTACTTATGTTCTTGCACTCTAAAACAAGAAGACCCCACCTACAAGTAGAGTTTGGTGTCCATAACACTGCCCCATGCATCAACAGTGCTGTTTGTCTTCATCCACGCGATGGATCCATGGGACCGAACGTGGATTGTCCAAAGAAAACTGGTCTCAGTTCTATATATTTGCAAGCATAACCTTTCGCAATTTGAACATATTATGCTGTCATGGAGTAAGAAGGTTACTGTGTTGGCATTTCCGTCTATGTAAACAAGTCTTGTTAACCTGAGGTCACAAGTTGACCCATCTACGGTGTATGGCACTTCCCACTCTTTGAACAACGATCCATCATCCCACTTATTACTCATACATGTGCTCAAGTCGATGGTAGCAGATCTTCCCAGCTATAGATGGCACAAAAATCGAAGACTCCCACTATGACAGTGAAAAAAATCAACATTGTTTCCCATCTTTTTATGTATGCATAGATGCAGCACAGCACACACAACAAAACTCAGAAAATTTGAATGAATCAGTTCAGTCGAGCATGGATACTTGAAAAAGGTAGTATTATTTGGGGAATGAAAGCACACGTGCAGTTACTGAAAAATAATGGGTAACTATGTGCAGTTACAGAATAGTATTTTCACTCTCACTACAAGGGAAGCGTTATTCTTCAGCAGATTAATTTAATCAAGTAGCATCTAATTCTCTACCATATTTTTCAAACCACTTTTCTCTATCAAGGGTCGTTGCCTTTGATTCTTGATTCTTCCACTTGTTTGATTCTTTGATTCATTCACTTGTTCGATTCTGTTATATCTAGTGTGGAGGTCGTTAATTAGTTTGGTTTCTTTAACAAAATAAAAACTTGTGATGAGTTTCAAAACCACTTTTAAATTTAGAAAGATAGGTGATGCATTGTCCAATTGACTTTAACAATAATTATCTTAATTTTTAAAAGTTATATTAAAAGTAATTTTTAATTAATTGACAATGTAAATTTTACACTAAGTATATAATTATTAAATTCTTTTTTAATGACTTCAAATTTTGTGTAAAAAACATGATATATCTAATTACTGAATACGGAAAAGAAATAATCATACAGAACATAATTAACATAAACAAATTAAACCATTTTTTTCATATTATAAAATAATAATTCTTTACGTTTGTAATATAATACAATATAACACAATTACAATTGAAAATGAAAGCTAAACAGTATTTTGTTTTATTTATTAGAGAATTACATACTTCGAATATAGGTATATTAAATATTAATTAGTAACTATACATGTTGTTAATATCTTATTTTCATTATATAAATGTGTAAGTATATAAGATATTTTCTGAGTTATATTTTATTTTTGTTTTCTTTTTGCTGGATTTCATTTGTTATATTCTTTATAGTTGATATGTGATTTATTTAAAAAAAAAAAGGTATGATTTTAATAAAATAAGGAATAAATTATGAGAATATTAAAGCTTACAAAGAAAAGAAAACCTTGTTTAAAGAAAAGAATACAAATAAATATAGCATAATATATTAAACTAGTTTATACACTTATAAAAAAAAAATACTTAAAAAGGTAACGAGTAACATTAAAATTAAAAAACAAAACAATAACTTAAGTTATCTTTAAAAATAAATATTTAAAATTGGTGTGTAATATATTGGATATGTATTCATTTATAGAATTTTTGACTCAATTATATGGTTTGGAATCCTGAGCTTGAAGATGATCGTGAAAGGACCAGATCAAAATAAAAGAGACCAATGTTGGTTTCAGTGAATAATAAACAATCGAGATGGGATTCTAATGGTAGGGGTAATGTAGTTCTGATTGTTGTTTTTCACACGCGTTTTCATTTTTATTTTTATTGTTTCATCATTTATGTTTCTGCTCCTTTATATGCGTGTGATTGCGCAAGAAAAGGGATAGAAAAACTACTGTTGCAATGAGTAGAAGCAAAAGGCAAGGAGTGATTAACTAACCCTACCATTGTTGTGCTAAAAGAAACTTCAGGGGTTCTATAATTGGGCCCAAAAACTTAATTTTGGCTCGTGTCTTATACCACAAGCTTGTACGAGTATTGTAGGCCATGTTTTTCTTGCAGAAGGTGATGAAAATGTTAATGGACCTGTCTACCTTCTTGGGCACTTTGCATCAAACATGTCAAAGAATGAGATGTTTGGAGAAAGTAGGTTGAAAGAGAAGACCTTGTTACAAATCTACCTGAAAAGAAAACTAACAAAGCAAGATATAGATGTGCTAAAGAGCAAGTACAACATCATATACTTTTTTACTCTCTTGTAATTTATGTATATATTATTGAGAAAGAAAACTTAAAAGTGCAAGCACTAGTAGGTTACAAAAAAAAGAGCACCATTGGAGTGTATCATATTAGGATCTTCCCTTAATAATTATTAGCATAAAAATATTTACATCTAATGGAACAACCATTAGCATGCCCCCTAAACCTTCCATCATTGGCAATACTTGCATTTTGCCGGCTGCCACAATGCGTTGTGCAAACACTATCACTGTCTTCATCGTCAGATTGGCAGAACATTTTGTCACGCTCCCTCCGAATATTAGCACAGTGAGGGCACATGCTAGGCTTCCAAATCCCGATTCTATTGACTTCATCAAACATGTAAAATAATGCAGAAACCGGGTGTTGCTCAGGACCCTCCAATTTTATATCCAAATCCCCATTGGATGGTCGAAACTTTGCGATCACAGAAAGGCCAATATCTGATTCAGTTGATCTGTTAAAAGTTGTTCCGCTACTATTTGCAAAATAGTGTGCTACAGTCACTGCATTAGCTTCTTCATCATAGATACTATTTTTCTGGCACACCTCAACAAGAAGAGTTCCCCTATTTCCACTCCCGTGTAAGTAAAATTTGGTGTCTGTGACGCCCCCCCATGCATGAATGGTCCTCTTAGTCTTCATCCACTCGATAGAACGATAATTCACAGAAAGGCCAATATCAGTTTCAGTTCTTCGTTTGCGCAAGATTATCCATCGGCAAGTTGAAGTTATTTTTTCACTTAGCACCACGGTTACGCCGTTGATAGTGCCGTCTCTGTCAACATATCTTACTAAGCGGAGATCACAAGTTGAGGCATCTATAGTGTACAACACAGTCCACCTTTGCCAGAATGCTCCACCATTGTACTTGTTACTCACATGTGTGGAGAAGTTGATAGCAGCAGATGTTCCAAGTTGTAGATGGCAAGGAAATGGAGCACTCCCAATATAATTATCGAGAACAACACTGAGACTGTTCCCCATTTTTTTATATATAGAATAGATGCACCAAAGCACAAGTCAACAAAGTGGTATGGAATGGATCAGTTTAGTTGAGGAAGGTACGTATTATGAGGAGGATTGCAGTGCATGTGCATGTGCATTTACTGAGAAAATTAGAAAAATTATATATGGACGAGAGAAAAAATAGAAAAATATAAATACTATGTGTAATATGGTGTGATATGAAAAGAAAGATGAAGAGAAATAAAAAGTGTTAAAATGTTCAATATAATGAGTATTCGAATATCATTGCCCAAAAATTAATTGGTAACTAAATGAGGTTTTGTCTTTCTCTGGTTAGCACGGTTTACATGTTCACATGTCACTTATAAATACACACATTACGGAATAATCTTTGGAAGGGTTATTCTTATGCAGATTATTTTAATTATGTAGCATCTAATTCTTTATGATATTTTCAAAACTACTTTTCTCTATCTAGTGCCATTACCTTTTGTCGCATGATTCTTGATTCTTCCACTTGTTTGATTCTTGATTCTTCCACTTCGATTCTTTTGTACTTAGTGCAGGGGTGCTTCTTTTATTTAACAAAATAAAAACTTGTGGTACATTACACCAATTAAAAAGTTAATTTCAAAACCATTTTCTAGATGAGTTTAAGGATAAGATAATTTTTCTTTATATAGTTATACTAATATTCAAATTTATAATTTCATGCATACTATTTTAATCTTCTATTACTAAGTTCATCCTAGTGTTTCCAAGAGTAAAACAACTAAAGTGTAGGTTTTAAGTTCAATAATAAAAAATCATTTGTTATTAATTTCTTTTATATATTTATAAGTACCCTAATTAATAAATATATACCTCCTTTTTTTTATTACCAAAGCACCCTTCATAGATAAACAATCTAATCCCTATTTTCTTTTATCCCTTTCATCTTTGTTATTTCTTTTGCTTGCACCCGCATAGTCACGCATATAGTTTCAACATCCCAAAAGTTTATGAAGAGTATTCCTTTTCCAGACCACATTTTTTGGACCAAAATAGAACCAGGGGAAAGCAATCAATTGAAACCCTACCAATCTCATTTTCCATTGGAAGCAAATCAAACATTTTCCTTGCTCATCTAATAACAAAATTTCATTTCATCAATAGTCGGGCACTAAAAGTTTATTTCAAATAGAGTTTCACCCTCTCACTCTAAAGGAAAAGAGTAGAAAATAATGTCCAGCAACGTCTATATGTCTCAATCCTGACTAACATAGACCATGAAGTTATAATAAAAATTAGAAATATAGGAAATGTTATATTCACTTGTGCCTTAGAAGGTTCGGGGTTTGAGATTCACGAGTTTGCTTAGATTTAAACTTTGGACAATCTCCTTATAGCATTCATATCTCTCTAATTGCTAACAGTGCAATCGAATACCAAATACTAGATGCCAATATTCAAATAAAAAAACAAAAGTAAAAAATGATAACGCAAGTATTATGATTCACTATGATATCACTTGTTAGAATTAATATTCAATTACAAAGATTTAATTTTAAAAATAATTTATAAATAATAAATTAATCTCAAATATTCTAAGATCATCATCTCATTAAAAAAATCAATATTTTAAATTTTAAGAAAAATATATTTAAATCTATAAAGCAATTTTGATTAAATAAAAAATAAATTATTGATCATTGTTATATAGAATCGTTAGTACAAAATTTTTTCAATTAAATCATCTTTTATTCATAAAATTTTCCTTTTTTTAATGGAGAAAAGAGAAAATTAATTTTAATTTAATGTGTTGGAGATTATAACTATGTTTCAAGTATTTAACCTATTAAAGTCATTATTATCTCCTAATGGGTAAAATGAAATTTCTATTTATTAAGTCTATTAAATTAGATCATTCATATTAAATTCATCTAAATATAAATAATTAATATAAATTTTATAACAAATATGTAACCTTCGTTAATTAATTATAAACTATAAAATTTCTAACAGTTATAAAATGACTTTAACATTCTTAATTTAAATAAAAAAATTAAAATTATCAATTTATATCAATAATATTTTTTAATTAAAATATAAATATAAATATACACAATATATTTAATATGTAATAAATATGTTACAATAGAATATAATTAAAACTCTAAATTTAGGCAAAAAAAATTAATTGTTCCAAAAACTTTTCTTTTATATATATAAAAATATTTTTATAAAATAAAAAAGATAAAAGGATAAAATATGATGATTTATAAATTTTTAAATAAAA
>JAMLFT010000787.1:0-33111 GCA_026544285.1 Pachyrhizus erosus | reverse complement strand
AATAATACTAACAAAATTTTAAATTTAAGAAAAAAATTAGAAATAAAAATAAATTAAAGAAAATGATAGATATTTTCTTTTTGTAAAATAACAGTATTTAGAAGGAATGAAAAATATAAATAAAAATGGTATACAAATTTTATGCTCATCTAAATAATGTTTAAGGTTATAGACTTTTTTTTTATCCAAATTAACTAGAATGTTTAAACTAACTTGTATTTTTTAAATTTAAATCGATTAAAGTTAATTATGTTTATGGATCTACTTAGATTCGTGATAACTTTCAATAATCAACTTTAGAAAACTAAATATTAAAGTAGAGTTTATTACAATAATACTAACAAAATTTTAAATTTAAGAAAAAAATTAGAAATAAAAATAAATTAAAGAAAATGATAGATATTTTCATTTTGTAAAATAACAGTATTTAGAAGAAATGAAAAATATAAATAAAAATAATTATATACTTAGTACATAATTTAATGAAAAATTAGCTCTTAATAAATTTTTTTATTTAAGATTAAAGACTCAAAGTCATAGTATATAAAAATGGATTTGTATTTATTATTAATTTATTTATGATTGTATCCCTATATCTTAGTTTATGTATCCCCTTTTACACAATTACAGGAAGAAAAGAAAAAGTGTATGGAATTTTGTTAGATAAATTCTTATATATTTTTAGAGTAACATCTCGGAATCGTGACTAAAACTACTACTTTATTCTACAATAAGTTAACTTAATGAGAGCAGAATTCATTAAATGTAAAATAAAAGTATCATAAAAAAAATAAAAGTAAAATGAGAGACAAATTTATAACCGATTTGGTATATGTTGAAGGTTAAAAGTGAAGCATTTCTTTTTCTTTTTTCCGAATACCAATGGATTAATAATTAAGAAACTTCTCAATTTACCATTAGGCATTACTCTAATATAATATAACCTACTAAGGTTGCCTAAGTGATAGAGAGTTTATAAAGAGACATTTTGTTGTTACTGTTTAAAAAAATAACATTTACATCCAAAAAGAATAAAAAGAAAATAACATACTAGAAAAACATTTGAAAATTGAAACCCCGTAATTCAAACAAAAATTACATCAACAAAAAAAAATCCTGCAAAATGAATCTTTTATGGGCAAATAGCTTGATTTATAGAAATAGTTGCTTTATAGTGATATGTTTTATTTTAAAAAGGTAAAATAGAAAATATATTTGTTAATGAGAAAATAATTATTTAAATAAAATACATTAGCATATATAATACAACATTGCTACGAATTGGGCTTAAATTCAATTTATATAATGACATCATAGTCTAAATTAGGACTGATCGATCATCTGTGGATTTTGGTCAGATTTGAATCCAAAATGCTCAGATTGCAATGGGTTTGGCCAAGTAAGATCTCTTGTTTCACCGTGATCAGAGCTCCGATAAGTTTGGATGCACATTGGTCAAGTTCACCCGCAACAATACCAAATACATTGGATGGCTTCAAGGTTCCATGTTGGTGGTCTTATAAGATGGTTTTAAATCTTCAATGATATAGAAAAGTTATAATGAAGAGGAAACAAATTTGAAAGAAAGAAGAATGTCAAATGCTCAATAGTATCCTGCTTGCCACTATCAAACAGAAATCCAATTTACGAAACTAATTAGAAATGCTCTCAGATGGTTCGAGTATTGATACCATGCGTTCCAAGTTTCAACTTCCAAAATAAATGTTTTGTTTATAAGTAAAAAGCAAATGGTAAAATGTTAGAGTTTCTTTACAATGTACCTTCACCGAAAGCTTGTTAATAAGTATAATAAAATGGGGAAACATATAAATAAAAATGGTACAAAAGGCATGTAGTGGCTATATAAAAGAATAGAAGGTAGATTGTATGATACTTAACTATTCGATCGGTTTGATATAAATGAAAAAAAAAAATCTGAACTAATGCGTGAAAATTGTTTATATTCGACATTTTCAGTATTTTTTATCCAATTGTCGATCCAATCATAACTCGGTCATCTTTTTGACCTAAGTTTACTCGGGTTTTGGTTGATTTCAACCATCACCCGATCACCTTTTTTATTCTAGTCCAAACTTAGGATTAACTTAAAGTCACTAATATTGATTAAATCAAATATAAAAATCTTAACATATACTCGCAAATAATATATCTTACTTTGGTTGGAAGTAAAACTACTTTGTTAGCATGGGAATTCAGCATGTGTTAGACCCCTATATACACCACAAATATAATTGTAATAGGTAAACTTTTAATACATATGGAATTATTAACCAAATGGGAGGTGAATTGGATCAATAAAAATTTGATTCAATCTCCACAAAATTTTGAAAAGTCTTTCATAGATTTTTTTAATTTTTCTCTAACCAACTTTGATTTAGTAATATATAAATGATAAGTTTATTGAATTTTCTTGGATTTTAGAATACTTACATAAATAAAATTATGATGGAATTATTTACTGTATTTTATCAAGAAATTGATATGAAAAATACAAAGATGGAAAAAATAAGATAGAATCAATTTTATACTAGTTTCATTACAACTATGATTTACATTCAATTTTTCAATTGACTTGACATTGAAATTCCACTATACTATTCTAGTTGTACAAAACGAATATAACATACACATACAAAACAAAAAGTTTAAAGATTCATGGTACCCTCAAGAAATCTCAACTCAATCATGTAGAAACCTAGTAAAAGATCATTTGAAAAACATACTCAAAAAGACACTACAATACTAAAAACTAGATAAAAGAATTGATAAAACATGATATGATAAATTCACAAAATGTAAAGCAAACTCAACTTTTTCTTCATGATGGATCTTCAAAATTTCTTGAAAGATCCATTTAAATTTTGTAAAGTATGAAAATTGTTGATATTTTCTCAAAAATTGAATTTTGTAGCTTACTTTTCTCCCAAGAAACCCTAAGAATCGATTTGGATAATAGTCACACAATTTAAAGGTTTCAACTTTGTTGTATTTATATTTGAGAATTATAATAATTTATTATTTCATTAGGATAATTGTTGGTGGTGATATTTTGCAATAAAGAAGAGAAAATGCATAGATTTCTAAGGCTTGCATAAAACACTATCTTTTAGGTTTGATTCACCCCCACCAACCTTTAGTGAATTTTCTTCAATATACAATGGAGTTCCTTGATGCAAGGCTAAAAGTATTTTTTTTAAGGCTTCTCTACTAGAAAATGAGCTATATTTTTAATAGAAAAGCTCTCAAAAACACTTTTGGCTTGTATCCAAATAGTGGTTTGCACACTCACAATCAAGCATATCGTTAATAACAATTTATAGAATAATAGCTTTCTTAATTCTCTCTATACACAAGAGAGGAAAGGAAATGCTATGAATACAAAGAATTTAATGATTTTATGTTTTGTTGTGCTTTTATGCATTTAAACTGGTTCTATTTTATATATCATCTCATGTCTTTTGGTACAAAGATTTGATCTTTTAAAGAGACATATCTCATGACTTTTGGTAACTCTTGGTGAAGACTCACATCTCATAGACCTTAGTGAAAAGTTACATCTAATGACTTTAGTGAATAGTCATATCTCATGATCCTTAGTGAAAGTTACATCTTATGACTCTTAGTAAAAAGTCACATCTCATGATCCTTAATGAAGAGTCACAATCTTTCATTAATTTTGAAAGTCTTTCATAATAATTAATTATTTTGATCTTAGAATTACCTAGATTCCAAAATTATTAAGATAATCAATTATTAATATCGATTATTGATAGACACAAGATAATAAATTGTATCATCAAATAATTGATTAAGTGTGCATGCATGTCAAAATTTAAAAGAGTGCATGCTAAATGATTGATTAGATTATTTCTTAATTAATTATTTTGTTCTTTGTTTCAATTTTCATATTTTTTAAGTTTGTGAAAACACTTTTTAAATCTTTTATAAACATATTTTAATTCTAAAAACTTCTATCAATTTATTGGCTATCATGTCATCATGCAAGAGTTATTTTACCCATATGAACACACAATAAAGAAAAATAATCAAAATCAAACTAAAATAAAATAAATTCTTAAGTTTAGATTTCCTTTTTAGTTTGTCTCATCAGATCTCTAATAACTTAAGTGTTAAAGTATCTTTTAATATAAGTACTCACCTATTTTTGTAATATCTCAAGTTTATTAAAAAAATAACCAAATTCAAAAGATCTTGAATTGTGACTCACTTAAAATAGTTTTTGATCACATTTACCAAAATCTAATATAAGTCATTAGTTCACCTCAAATACTTCATCTCAATCCACGTCAAACACGTAAGTTTAATCTACCTTAGATATATTAGAGACTCTTGTAGTTTGATAAATTTTATAAATAAAAAATATAATAATAAATAACCATGTTAAAATGTGTATATACATGTAATTTAAGTAAGATTTTTCATAGATTAATGTTATATTATTTTCTATTATTTTTTAAATAAAAATATATCAAATAAATATTTTTAATATCTTAGAAATATAAAAAAAATTTAAGATTTTGTTTATTTAAATACAAGAGGGTTATTAAGAAAGTATAATTTAGCTAGTTGAATTGTGTACATAGGTTGTTATAAGCTTTTTGATACTTGATTCCTAGTAATAAGAAAAAAGCAAGAGAATTATTAAAAAATGACTTAAATACTTTGATTCTTCTATTTTTTTTAATATGTAATTTTGGTTTTCTTATTTAAAATAAAGATATTTGATAACTTATTTTAAAAAATTTATAATTTTGATAAATTCTCAATTTTATCTACAAATCTTATTTTTTTTATTTTGATTTAGATGAATCTAAAACCTAATATATTTATTTAAGGTATTATTAAAAAATTATTTAATTAATTAAATTATATGAAATATTAGGATTTAATATGGGTTTAATGTTAAGAAATGATTTAATATGGATTTAATAAAATATGAGGACTAAATTTATATTTAAATATTTTTAAAAATATTATTATTTCTCATATTTCAAACCCAAACAGACCTTCTGGTTTTCTCGTATTCTTTACAGGTGGCTATCATATTCTCGTGTCGCAATTATAGATTTGTAGATATTATTTAAAACTATAAAAAAAAAAATTCTTTCTTTTTAATTTCCCTCTGTTTTTTTTTTTTTTTAGTTCCGATGATATTTGGTTTCGGATAATTTTGTACTTTTATTTTTTCCTGTCTCGTAATTTTGTACTTTTGGTCACATAACATGCTAAAAGTTAAATTATCGCTGTTAAACAATGAGGTAATTGATTTAAAGACCACAGTAATTTTAACATTTACATGCAGGTTAATTCGATGACCGGTGAGGTGAGGTGTTCTTAGTAATCATCTGAAAGATAACGCTCTACATAATTGGTAAGCTACGAAAATCACTATAAAGCGAAATGATTTTCTACCAAGCTGTGAACTTCTAATCACTAAACAAAAAAGTTTAGGTTAGTTTCATGCACATTTTAATTTCTCTTTTTATACAATAAGTTTTTTTACTTTATTATATTATAAATACAAAATATTATTAATTTTTTTTTAAAAATTGATTGATCTATTTTTAATAAGATCTTATTTTTAATTATTTTATTTTCATTTACAATATTAAATTATTATTTTTATTTCATGATTTTCACCTTTCATCTTTTGACATACTCAACCCATGCACATAGCTAAAAGCATGAACCTTCCCAAGCAACCTTGTGAGCCACGGTTCTAGGTACCTAAAAACCAGTATTTAAGGAGTTCGGTTTTTTTTTTTTTGCAATACAAATTTTTTCTTTTTACACCATCTTCATCAAATTTCTCAAAAAACAAACCTTCTAGTTCATTCCCTCTGCACCCTTTTGCCCTTTTCCGTTACATAATTCACATGCCGAAAATTCTGTAACCCCCCACAAAACTCAAAGCCTTTTTAGTTTTTCCTTACAACAAACACATTAGTGCTTCATTCTTTAACGGGTTGGTCCCCTTGCTCTTTATTATTTTTTCACTACAATTCATGCACCTATGTTTGAAATTATCTGTTCTTTGTTAGTACAAATAGATTGAAATTGATGGGTTTGTGAATTGTGATGTTTTGTTTTTTCACTTGCTTCTTTGATGAAACAGGGGATTGTGGTGTGGGATGGGATCAATGGAGAATGTTTCCAAACCGAGGAAGGAAAATCAGCAGTTTGAATTGCCACCGGGTTTTAGATTTCATCCAACGGATGAAGAACTCATAAATCACTACCTCACGAAGAAGGTTGTTGACGACTGTTTCTGTGCTATGGCCATTGGTGAGGTTGATTTGAACAAGTGTGAGCCATGGGATTTGCCTGGTGAGTCTCTCATTTTCTTGGGTTTTGATGAACTGAATCCTTAAGTTATCTTGCTTTGATGGTGAATTCGTGATGTCTTCTTACAATCATGCTTGTTTTTTGAAGGGTTGGCTAAAACGGGTGAAACTGAGTGGTATTATTTCTGTGTGAGGGACAGAAAATACCCAACTGGTTTAAGGACTAATAGGGCCACTGATGCTGGTTATTGGAAGGCCACAGGCAAAGACAAGGAGATAATAATGGAGAATGCACTCATTGGGATGAAGAAAACTTTGGTTTTCTACAAGGGAAGAGCTCCTAAAGGTGAAAAGACAAACTGGGTTATGCATGAGTATAGGTTGGAAGGGAAACATAATCAACCCAAACTTGGAAAGGTATTGTTGAGTTTGTATACTTTCAGTTCTTTTACAGTTCTTTTAAGAGAAATTATTACTTAGTTTCAGACTATCATGATCCTGATCAAGAAGTTCTACATTAGACATAATCGAGAGATGAAATTGATCAGAATCATGGTCACCTTATGTAGTTTAAGTCTAAGTAATAGTTTCTCATTTTGTACTCTCACTCGAGGTGAACATTTGTTAACTAAGGTTTTTTGACATTTCCCCCCGACTTTACAGAATGAATGGGTGATTTGTAGAGTCTTTGAGAAGAGTCCTTGTGGAAAGAAAATGCATGTTCCAAAGTGTGAGAGGTTCAACAACTACTTTGGAGAGGAGCCCTCATCATCGGCTTCTCTATTGCCTCCTTTGATGGATTCTTCTCCATACAACAGTGAAACAAGAACCACTGCTCGTGAGTTGTCTCAGGTGACATGCTTCTCTGATCCAAATCAAACCGAGGATCAGAACACACACGATGACATTGTTGATAGCATGGAAACTCCTATTTTGAACTTTTCACCCTCTTCAAGACCTGATGATGCTTCCACTTTGGCCAAAGCAACCCTTTCCGTCTCAGATCAATCAACACAGATTGCACACCAAATTGAGAACTCACAGTATCCAGATTATTGTTATGTGCCTCAAGAGCAGTCCATGTTGAGGATGCTGATGGAAAACCATGGACCAAGTGGAAGGCATATTCAGAAAGCAGAGTTCTCTGAGGGAAGAGACTTTGACGCTGATATCTCATCTGTGATATACAACAGTGACATGATACACAGAATGTTTGAGAATCAAGAAAATTCATCAGCTTCTGCAGGGCCTGTGAACACTGATTGCCTATGGAATTACTGAAGAAGGTTTAGGAATATTATTTAGTGTAAGACAGAAAATATGTCAATTATATTTATTTGATACATACAGGTTGATTAATGATTACCTACAACTGCATGAACTTATTATAGGGACTATGGGAAACGCATGAAATCAATTTCCCCCCTAACTTTGATAAAATTAGTGCTGAATAGTCCTTCTTTTATATGATCTGTTAATCTTTGTTTTCATCATTGCAACCCAATTACTGGCAGTTACCACCTTTTCTTTGAACTTGTTTGTGCAACTTTTGGGTAATGTGGTAAAAGTCATAGCCAGTTACTCTAGATAATGTTTGGGCAATTTATTTAAATAGATAAAATTTAATATATATATATATATATATATAATTTACTCTTTTTGAAGTGGTAATTTAGTTCTCAAAGTATATGTCCATACAAATTAATCTTAAGCAATTTGACTTGTTAAAAAAATATTTTTATTTCTTAAGATACCATAATTATGCGTCAGTTTCATGCATTCAAGAATATAAAAATGTATAATATACACATCCATTTAATAATTTGTTTAACTTTTATTATTCAGAAGAATGCTTAGTAAAATCGATATTAATTTCACAAATAATTATTCTTTATTGACATATTCCTCAAGTATCTTAAAATGAAATAATTATTTCTAAATATTTTTCCTAATGACGAAAGTTTACTTTGCTATTAAAGGCTATTCACATATAACACATGCTATCGTATGAATACGTGATGAATTAGTAGCTCCCCTGTCAAACCTAATAAGTTTTAATATTAATTTTCTTTGGTATATTAGTTAGTGATGATTTGCATCACTTTGCGTCATCTCCTTCTCTCTCTTCTCTTTGCTAGGCCACCAACCGGTGCTCGCATGAATGATTAAACAACAAACTATAAAACGCACAGCTGCCTGGCGTATTATACAGAACCACTCATCTTTTAAGCAAAAGTCAGAGCCACCAAAGTTTTTTATGTATTTTTTTTTTCTTTATGAAGAAGAAATTTCAAATTGAATAGTTACCATTTATCTATAAAATGGCAATCTATATATATATATATTGTTTTTCGGGTACAAATTTTTAGTTCTTCAAAAGTTAATATACATGATATGCAATGCAAATTGATAGACTTCTCTCTTCGGGGTATTACTGTTCGCAGCAAATTTAAAAACAGTCACAATTGTGTTCTGAGTATTGTGATTGCATGATTCATTTCGGTTTGACATTTTTCACAGGGTGATATGGCGTTTTTCTTTTCTTTTCTTTTTTGCATTTAAGGTTCAATCACCAATAAAATTCTCTTCAAAAAACAAAAAAATCAACAATAAAATTGATAGACTACTCAAGAATTTTCTTGTTACCACCGCTTCATGGAGCATATTATTCTTTTGGTACGAGTCTAAAGATATTTTTTATGAATAGTAATTCTATTCGAATTAAGCAAGACTATATAGATTTCTTCATTCAGCATGTGACAATAAAAGAAAAAGGAAGACAATTATCAACCTTAACGAGTGTATTTATAATCTGAGTAGATATTATTTACCAAAACGATTTCGGAACTAAAAGCACTAAAAAATAATTAGACATTGAAATGTCTCGATTGATATAGCTTTTATTTAATGATCAAAATTAAATTGTTAAAATGAGATTATATAGAACTACATTAAAAGTATTATGGTATATTGATAAACAATTATGTTGACATAAAAATTGATATATAATATTGACGAATCATATTATTAGATATTAAGTTCGCAGTGTTTACATTAATAGTTTAATTTTTGTTACAAAGGTTATATCAATGAAGATAATCTTAATCCCTAACTTTTATTTTTTGTATAAATGTGAATGGATGACTAGATAGCCTATCCAGCTGGTTGGTGTCATAATTTCTTATTTGATTAAAAATATTTTATCAGTAAATTAATATCCCAAATGAAAAACATGGGAAAAAAAAAAGAAACAATTTTTCTTACTATTTCTCCCTAATCATAATACCCCCTTAAAATTGTTTTAAAACTTGATGTAGACGTGTACAGGCTATCTCGACCTAAAAACAACTAAAGATAAATTCTAAGAGTTGGTATTAGAGCGCTGTCTGCAAACTCAACATCATAAACGATATTTTAGCGGTTAAAAAATTCAAAAGAAGAATAAATAAATAAAAATTAATTAAAATTAAAGATATCAGTAGTTTACATAACTAATTTATATAATACTTTTATGTTTTCCTCAAGTGGGCAAATCCATTTTTACTCAATCTTTAAACCTAATTCTCTTTAATAAGCTAGATCGCTTTTATTTTCAAGAGAAATCAATTTTAGATGTCAATAAAAATCGATCTAATTAATAAGAATAAAATTCATATTTTACAAGAATACAAATTTAAAGCTCACTATTAATATAAAAAAATATTAGTAAATAATCAATAAATATAATTTTAACACCTGTCTTAATTATAATGAACTTTTAAAATTCAATTCACTTAAAATTTTTACGCATATGCTGGTAACCATAGCCAGCCATAATTCATGGTATGGGCATACACATGTTGATGCATGTTTTGGTGAAATCTTTCAAGTGGGTTTCATTAGTTATTGGTTCGTGAGTAGAATTAGTCTCGGCTATTATTTGATAGTTACGTGTTCTTCGTGATTAATTACTTCATAAAAAACTCTTATAGCATCCCAACTTCACCTTTTATATTGACATGAAATAACAACCACCAATTAGTGGCTATTGATGTAGAATTAGTGATAGATAGGCCTTTATTCTTTGTTAAAATATAAAGTGTACGTGGGTTTCTTAGTAACCAAATAATTATATTTTAAGTCTTCTTTCAGCTTTATATCGTCTGTGATAATAAATATTGAACTCGACACCAGTGGAGAATATCAAAATAAAACAAATACAAGACTTGCGGTTTTGTAAGTCTCCTTTTCTCAGAGCAATCAAATATTATGTATAATTAAATATTAATTTTAAAATAATTATATATATAAGAGAAGTTTTTGTTAAAAATGTTCTTAAAATCTTGATTATTTTATATCATCGTTTTTATATCCACTTTAATTTTACGTGCGTTCCGGAAAGCATTTTTATTTATAATGGGAAGATTAAAAAGTGACTATTTTTGTAAAGAAAAAATTGATTTTGAAACAAATATTTTGAAATTCTTCAGTAGTTCAGCAGCATATGCAACTGGAGGAAAGCCGGAAAGAGCTTCAGACCTATATATGCCCCGGGCAAATGCAAAAGCTGGCATGCTGCCCGTATCACGTATGGGTGTTCATGACACGAAGGATAATATTTCCTTGTTAATGTCCATTATAACTATAAAGCACGGTATTTTTTATACAAAAATGAGAATAATTAATCTTAATTTTTAAATTAAAATTAAAATTTATGATTAAAAGATATATATAAAAATTTACTTAAGTTATTATTATTTTTTAGAGTTAATTAAGTTTTTAGTTTTTAATTTTTTTTAAATTTCAAGTTTTAGTATTTAAAAAAATGTTTGATTGATCAAAATTTTTAAATTTTTTTCTGTCACAACTTTAAATATTTATTATTAAAATATTTCATTAAATGATTACATATAATATTATCACGTGTTACTTTTAAAAAAAATAAAAAATGACACATGACAATCTTAGGTGTTGTCATGCCATTATTTAATTATCCATTTTAATAATAATAACTAAAAGTTGTGAAGAAATAAAACCTTAAAAATCTTGATTAGTCAAATATATATTTATTTAAAATTAAAAAAATAAAGACTAAAAATTTAATTAACTCTTATTTTTATTACTATTGTTTTCATTATTACCATTATTTTCACTATAATTATTATTATTGTCATTATCATCATTATAATCATTATTATTATTATCATTATCATCGTCGTTATTATTATTATTAATATCGTCATTGTTGTTGTTATTATTATTATTATTATTGTCGTCATCATTATCACAACCACTCTATCACTACCATCATATGATGCCATATATATACAACGATAAGGTTATTTCAATTTGATAGCTTGTAAATTTATATTCATTATTAAATCAACAACTACTCAAAAAAGAACTAAGAAAAAGTAAACAAAGAGATAAAAGACTAAAATATAACAAAAAAATTAAAAGATTAAACTAAAATAAAATAATAAAAATTAGAAAAACAAAAATTATTTTTACCAATTTATCCATGTTACCTTCGTCTCTATTAAGTATTTAATCTTTTGTTATAGATGACATTGACATTTACTTGATTGATTATTTATTAACAAATATTTCAGGCTTAATTACTCATGTATATTTTTTTTTGTCATAGTATGAGTAATTTTTTATGAATCACTTATAGGAATGAAAAAATTAGTAAAAATTGACAAGTTAACTTGGAAAACATGATATGATGGATTTAATCATCTTAATTCATCAATCCACTTAAATTATCATGTTCAATCTATCAATCTAGCAAATCAGTAGTAGGCTAGGGGAGTTGATATGTTGGGTTAGGATTTTTTGTAACCCAAAACTTATTAGAATGTTAGTTGTTACTTGTAACTTATTAGGGTTTGGTTCACATTTTACTATGTTTTAATATTTCTGTAGGATGTTAAATTAGTTAGATGAATTGTCATTTTATAATAACTTTTTATGTTTTTCATTTTTTTTGTAGTTTTGGAGTATAAACTCACCTTTAATTAAACAAAGTGAGTATGTTTTTCAACTCACTTTCATGTGTGGGTCAACCCATTTAAATTGGGTCAAATAATTAGTTTGCTTCATGTTTTAAGCTTGCAAACTTGATAGTATTAGTTCAAGTGTCAAATATGGATAAATGAAATCTAACTAAACCATTTTAAAAAATTCAAATTTTTATGGTTTGTAATTCTATAATTTTAACTTTTGAGATGATTAACTAACTTTCTTTCATTTTATTATAATATTTTTTATTAATATTTTAGTAATTATCTTAAATGATTGAACCTAATACAAATGTGATTGGCTAGTTTAGTTAAAGTTGTTAAAAAATTGAAAAATCTAATTAAACCTAAATTGATTAATATTATCACTTTATATGTATATATCTTTTAAATGCAATCTATGCACATTATTAATGGAAAAGTTAGGGTAGTTTGACTAACTTCTCATATTTTGTTACTTACTAGATAACAAATAGAATCAATCAAGTAAAATAAAGTTAAGGTGATTCTTTATTTACAAATGAAGGCAATAAATTGGACCAATTTAAATAAACTAATCTAATTAGGCTCACTAAAATGTAGGGTTTGAACACCAAATTTAGGGTTAAGTTAATTTAAGCTTATTTTTCTACTCATTGTGCTTTTCTTTTATTAGATTAGGCTTGACTCCATCATGGTAATTTTAGAACACATATTTAAACTTTAAGTTTGAATAAAAAGGCTTTATGATTGACTTATGTAATTGATTATCAATTTAAGGATTCAGTTTAGGAAAAAAAAAATCCTTTAAAAATTATTAGATTTCAATCCAAGAATAAAATAATCGATTATCTACTAATGATAATTGATTATCCACTTGTATTAATCAATTATCTCATGCTCTGATTGGTTTTGAAAAATCAAATTGTTTAATAGATAATCAATTATCCACTTGAAATAATTGACTATTTATACCAAAAATTGAATCGAGCCTCGCGCAATTAATTGATTAT
This sequence comes from Pachyrhizus erosus, assembly GCA_026544285.1. Lineage (NCBI taxonomy): Eukaryota > Viridiplantae > Streptophyta > Magnoliopsida > Fabales > Fabaceae > Pachyrhizus > Pachyrhizus erosus. Next base: position 19,791 of record JAMLFT010000787.1, on the reverse strand, counting down.
CTCATAATATAATTAATAATTTGGTTCATCAATGCTTTCAAATGATAATAAGAACAAAATAATTTATTATCTTTAGTAATAATCAATTATCTCAGTTCAAAAAACTATATAAATACAATTTTGAAGTCTCTCTAAAAATATACTTTTTCTATCATATCAATTGGTCTTTTCATCAAGAGAGAGTCCTAAACCTATGTATCACCATCTAAGAACGCACTTGAATCAAATTTTCTTTTATCATCATGGAATCAATGAATCTTGCTCAAGCTGCATGAAGGAATTATGAAATTATCATAGGAAGAACTTCATTTGTTCATACATTCACTTAAGGTGAATTCTTTCCTTAAACTTTCTTTTGATTTTTGTTTTTAGGTAGATTTTCCAATTGTACTACATGTAGATAGGTTTTCTACATTGCATTAGTTCTTAATAGTCTTTCAAAAGGTACGATGCATATGGTGCATATGTGTATATGAGTTTGTGTATACAAATTCAATAGTGAATTAGGTTCAAGCTCAAGTTGTTTTGGATAACACTAGATGTAGATTTCATGTTGAAATTGAACTAATATGAATCTTGTGTTTCTCTTTTATCTCTTATCCTTTTATTTTATTGATTCATATTATAAGTTTGTTCTGTGATCATGTATTAAAATTTGGGGTTTAGAAATATTTTCACTTGCAAAAATATTTTTAGAAAGAAAAGTGATTTTCAAATAAATTTGAAAAAGAATCCAATTCACTCCCCTCTTGCATTCCTTGTGAAATAAGACATTTTATCTAACATTGTTAACCTTAACAAAAATGAGATTAATGAGAAATGGCTCGTCATTCTTAACCAATGTAGCTGGTCACTCCTCTACAACTATTAAAGTTTTATGAACAAAGGTGTAGGCAACACTTGTTCAATAGTTTGTGGTAGACTTGTATTGTCCTTCTTAGGATAAACTCATTCACACAGTCTACTGAATCTTAAGTATGTAACATATTGTTTAATAAAAAAATAAATTAAATTAATCAAAAATTAAATTAAAAAATAAAAATAAATAAATCAAATGTAGAGAAAAATAAGGTAAGACTTGTTGCCTCGCCAACACCAAAAAGGAAAAATGGGTCGGAGTTAAACAATAAAGGAGGAAAATGAGCTTTAGGTGACCTTCACCATAGAAAACTTATCTTCACAGAAGAAAATGGAAGGGAGAAAATAAAAGGATGAGGAAGAAGAGAAAATGAAAAAATTAAACGTAGGTTGTTTCTAATGGTGTGGGTGTTTAAGAGAATAGAGAAAAGTGCATGTAGACACATGATTTCCATAAATAAAGGTGCCAAAAGTAATACTAAGAAATATCAAGAACAACTCCTTAAATAAAAATGAGTTATTTTTTATTCAATCCAATAATCTAAATTCAAACCAAAATCAAACTAACCTTAATTGGACTAATTAAGATATATTATATTATCTACAAATGTTTAATTATATCTTCTTCGTTTTTTTTTTTTACTAAAGTACTATATATGTTTATAACCGTGAACGTTTTCCTCTTACACAAGCCTAATAGCACGTTATATTACATATATGATCATTAGTATAATGTTATATGATCATTTTTAGTTTACTATGGATTTCTACCTAAATGTTTGCGAAAAAAATTAGGTTTCTATGTAAGAAGTGGGTAGTTTAAAGTTTAAAAAGGGTATGAAAAAAAATGAAGCGGAATAATTTATTTTAGTGAAGTCAATGGCAAATAATTCGTGATTGAAAACATGTATTCTCCTTTAGGCAATCCTATTCCAAATACTATTAGACATTGAATGTGGGTAACTGCACATCTGCAATTGGAGATTTGAATCTTGGTTGTGAAACACTAGTCCCCTCTCTTTCATTCAAACCCTACTGATGAGTAATGTAATAATAATAATAATGTTAAATTTAATAGTTTAAGAAATTGAAAATAAGAAATAAATTATTAGTTTTGGTTGAGGCTTAAATGTATTTTAGTTCTTTGAAAATATAATTAAATTTAATTTTAATCCTGTAAAAAGTATTTTTATTAACTTTGATTCTCATGCATTTTAAAATAATTCTAATCATTGTTTAGGTGAAATAGGAGTAATCATGTTTAGATTATTTGAATAATCTAATAATAACTATTTAATAATTATATATGACAAGTGAATACTATAATCAAATTATAATTGATTTTTCATAATTAGTTTTGGTTTGATAAAATTTATTTTAATTTTAAAAAATTAGTTATATATATCTAAAACCGATTATAACAAAAACTGATTATATAATCGATTATAGCCAAAATCAATTACAAATCAGTTTTGAAAAAAAAAAAAATCCAACTTTAAAATTGACTTTGTACTTAGTAAACTTTTACAAACGGTTTTATATTTTAATAATTATGTCATATTTAATAAAATTGATTTTAAAGTTAAAATTGATTTTTAAATACCAAAATCCGTTATATGAGTAGTTTAAATTATAACTTATGTGGATATATATATATATATATATATGATAAAAAAAAATATTTTGAAAATTTTAAAATTTATAAGAAATAAAACTAATAAAAATGTTAAATAATTAAAATTAAAATTAACTATAAAATAATTTTAACAGTATTCTCTTTAACATTTTTTAAATTATATTTATAAATATTAAAAACGTGTTTTATCCTTTTATTTAATAAATGTATAATAAACTTGCCAATACATGTGACTATAAGTTACTTGTTTCAACCAAATTTGATCTATTATCACATGAATAATTTGCCAGTCAAAAAATCACATGAATATTTTGAATTTGACCCAGTGTAAAGACTTATTTAACATCTTAAAAAATGAAAATAATGCCCAATTTAACTTATTTCCACATGATTATTTTAAATTATTTTTATGATTAAAAAATAATATTTTTGAATCTCCCGTTAGTAATTCACGTGACATAAAGTCAGAACACATACGAAGAGTAATAAGATTTTATCCATGTTAATATATTTTGTTTTAATTAAATTAGGTCATTTTGAATTTATGTTACGAACATTTTTAACTTCAACTATAATTGTGATTTGTGAGTTATATACAGTTGAGTAAGAGATGTTAATTTTGGTCAATTTAGTTGAATCGAACTGATCCAACATCAATCTTTTAATTGAGTTTTGTTGTTTTTTTTTTTTTATCAATTTATTTGTTCACTGTTATGTTTCTTTTTTATGAATTAAGCACTAAACATTTGTTCTGAGTTCATTTTTTTTATTTTAAATTAATAATTTTTTTTAATTCAAAACAAAAATATCTTACTTTTTAAAATTTTAAATTAAAATTCATTATATTAATTCGTGTTTTGTTAATTTTCTCAAACTCAAAGATTAACTACAAATCATTCTAAAAAAATATTAACTACAAATAAGAAAACAATTAACAACTAAAATAAATAAAAGATAAATACATAAATATCGAGTCAATGCACACAAGACTAACTAAAATTAAAGTTGGATTGGACTAAGGCAAAAATTAATCGGATTGATATTTTTTAAACATAGACCATACAATATGACAAAAATACATCGATCAATCCATTAAACTATGTCCATTGGACAGCCCTAAGTTGAACCCGGTATATATTATGCATAGATGTCAATGATGTTTATACTTGTACATAAAATTATATATTTATACCTCTTTCTATTAATAAGTATACTTTTTTTCCCTTTTTTTCAATATTTTTAAAAAATACTCTTCTAATATTTTTAAAAATAATTTTTGTTGAACAAATTTTTGTTTCGAAAATCTCTTTTACTTTTTTTTCACATTTTTTAAAAGAATGTTAGTGATTCTCTTTAACACACTTTTTTTAATATTAAAAAAGAGTATTGCTAGCATTTTTTTAAATTTTTTTCATCATTCTCACTCTCCAATCACTTTGTATTGATTTTTCTTTCTTGTCCTCCCGTCCCTCAATTCAATTAATAATTAGGAGACTCACACTTTATTTTGATGATATTAAAAAAGAATATAAATTCAATCACATCTTGAAAACATAATGGTCATTCATACTATAAAAATGCTATGGTCACATGTTTGAAAAAACACGATACTTTTTCCTTTTTCTATTTAGAGGACTAATCCCCAAAAATAAAATAAATAGATATTAAGTACCCTCTTTATATTATTAATAAGTTATTGTGTAAATCATAGAAATTATAGTGATAAAAAATATATTAATTAGACACATTAATTCATATCTTGTGTTTAATGTAGGAAATGAAATTATGATAAAAAATTTATTATTTTTTATAGAGAAAATGAGAAAGGAGAAAATAGATGAAAGAGTTTTTAAAATGATGAAGTTGAAGGGGTAAAAATAGGGTGTAAATAATGATGAACATGGGATAAGGATACTAAAATATATTTAAAGAATATAAAAAATAGGGTGAAAATATATCTAAAACTAAGATTTAAATAATATTAAAAATAAAAGTGTAAAAATAAGATTTAAAGAATATCAAATATTGGATAAAAATATAAGGATATTTTGATAATAAAAAATATAAAAATAGAAAAGTGTATAATTAATAATTAAGAGAGAGATAAATATCAAAAGCTTCAAGATTTTATCTTCATTTGATATTTTCAAATAATGAATCCATGCCTAAAGGCCCCTTATGAGTCTCACCAAAAATGTTTTAGAGTAAGTACTCAATAACCTACTCACAGTTAAGCTAGCATAAACTAAAGTCAACTTCATTGTGTAGGACACTAATAGAAGAAAAATCTCTAAGAAAAAGATGTATTGACTAATGACACTGTTTATGATGAATTATGACAAATAGTACACATGCACACGTGAACCAACATTATTACAAAATATTTTCTTTAGTTGATAATTTAATGAATTCACAATTACAGTTGTTTATGTTCAAGTTAAGATGAGTTTATTCTTTACTTTTTTAAACTTAAAATTTGATGGAATTATTTTTTGAACTTAAATCAATTCAAGAATTTTTTTTTATGAAAAGGATAAACATGTTAATTTTTCATGTCCATACATTAATTAATCTGCTAGAGATGCAATAAAATCTAAGGGTCGTTCCTCAAAGATGGCACTTGACATACAAAGCTTCATATTCCGAAGCAAGAAGCAAATAAGTATTATAAATATTCTTTTATGACAACTCAATTCTCTCTTATTCTTTTCAGGTTGAAATATCCATTTATTAGGGGAGAAAAGTTTATGTGCTTTTCTTATCTTGGTTCCCAACTAACAACATCAAAATTAAGCCTAACAAGCATTCACACGAGAATGAACCTAAACACTAACTAGTCCACATTGAGTTAGCTTAAATATGAAGAAGCTACATCTAACAACAATATAGCCTTAGGTTCAAAGGATATGTTTTACAATGTTTTAATTATTGGTCCAAAACCAAGTAGGAAGACAAGAATTCCCTATACATAATTGAAACCAAATAGAGCAAACATACACCAAAGAATGTACACAAATTTTCAGAAATAAAAAAATATCAACATAAAGAACAAAGCACATATGACGACAACAACAATGCGATTATGTAGAACTGCAAACACCCAAAAACAAAAAATAATATACATTCCCTAACAACACAAAAGAAACATTTTGTGTATCTAACAAAAAAAATCTTGTTGAGATACACAATAAAAATAAAGTCTTTTTTATATGTTTTTGTTGTGTATTTCAACAAAATTAATATACACAATAAAAATATATTGTTATTGTGTATCTTAACAATATCTATCCAAATATACAACAAATATATATTTTTGTTATGTATTTCAACAAGATCTATTAAGATATACAACAAAAATATATTTTTATTATATCTTGATAAATTTTATCTAATTATATAATGAAAATTTATTCATATTATATATATTAACAAATTTTGTCTAAATATATACCAGAAATATGTTTTGATTGTATGTTTCAACAAATCTTGTTAAGATATCCAAATGAAAACATGTTTTTGTTAATATATTTGTATAAAATGATTATAAATTTGAAGGTGAACTTAGAAATCATCGATGCGGTAATAGGAAGACCCAAAATTGGGCTCACTTTACCCACCAAGCCCAAAAATAGAAGAGAAATACCCAACACCAATATTTGGAGGCTTTCGCCACAAAGACATTTATAACAATGGATTGTTCATTAGGTCAAGCTCAAGTGAGCAGAATCCCCAGTGAGCAGAATCCCCAAGCAATTTCATAACCCACTAGCTTTATAACGTCTGTCTTTTGTTTTTTTATTTTTCTTAAGTTCAAGCTGTTTCCAAGGACATGTTTAAATAACTAACTTAAATAAAATATTTATAAAAAATTATTGTTATATAAAAGTTTATATTATAAGTATGCTCATAAAATGTATTGAAACGGTATTAAAAACAATATATAAAAATTATAAGTTATTATATACGTTTAAATAAATTTTATAAAAACTCTTTTAAATATTTTCTAAATATTACTCCAAAATAAATTGTTTGAGGATTTCATAGTAAACAATGGGTAAATTTTTATTTTGAATTGAATATGTTTACATGATTTCAAATTTTTAATTGTTTGCAAAAATATTTTATAATAGCATTTGTTTATAAAATTTTGCCTTGATTATATTTATAGACAAATAAACTATTAATGCACAATGGGATACCAAGCACACACTAAAATGAGATGGGTACTTAATAAAATATTACGTCTTAATATGTAAATTGTTGCCTTTATTGTTAATTTCTGTTAACAATTGGATGATAGATTAACGAAAATTTGTAACTTCTTCCAATAAAAAAAAATAGAAAATTTAATTGCAAAAAAATCATTAAGACACTAAAATCACACATAAATTATAATAAATGTATGAACAATATAATTAAACTTTTTTATAATCTTGTTTAAGCTTATTCAGTTAACTGTTGTACAACAAATATTATGTGCAATAAAATTGTACTATCACTAACGTTAATGCACCAACCACAAAATAATTTTACAATTTATTGCTTAAAGTGTAAAATTAAATTTTATATTAATGAGTCTTACATAAATTAATTTGTAGGTTAGGTTTTAACTTTTAGCAATTTGTAGGTTATATTAATATTTTTTTATCTGATTAATCAATATATTAAGAACACTAGTTAAAAAATAATTTTTTTATTAAAAATATGAACGCATTTAAAAATAAAAATATTTGTATACATTTTGTTATACTAGTATTTTTTTATTTACATTTTTTTTTTGTTAGATATTGACGACGTTGAACTTATATCGTTTTAACATGTGTCATGCATGGGCACTCATCATTTAATAGGATCATTAAAACTAGGCTGGACCATATTACAATGCTAGAGCTGGCATTGATCAAGGAAAATTTAAGGGTTTGTCCCCATTGTCCCTTATATAACCAATGCAATTCTTGGATCTATGAAACCTTTCCCTCACACACCACACAGCCATATTTAAATTTTCTATTTTGGCCCCCTTTTTTTTTTTTCATCATGGGGCCCTTATTTTGTCCTTTTACGCACCAAATCATTCAAGAAGCCCTACCCCAACACTATACAGTCCCACCCCCATAAATTGCCCTGCACTTCCCAAATTACCAAAATGCTCTTCACCTTCAATTGTTTATTGGGGAAGTTCTTCAATGAACCTCACAGTTACCCCTACGTATAGAACTGTCCCCTTTTATGGGTTGAACACTTGGATGAACCATGATGCCTCTTGTAGATGCCACTTTGGTTTAGCTAGGCCATGTGCTTTTTCCTCCTAGCTAATATTTATCACAATTACTTCAATCAATTTCAAGGAAAATGGACTTCAAGATCAACCCCAACTGTTCATTCATATTATTTACAGCACTTATTATAGCTCCATTATTATGTAATTATGTTAATTGCAACAAGGACTTCTCAATACACAATGAGTTTATGAAGAAGGATTTAAGTTTGATTCTCGTAAAATGTATGTTTTAGAGGAAATAATGAATTTTAAGTGTGACTAAACTTCAATTTAAGAATCTATAGAACTGAAACTTTAAAATATCTTAAAATCTCATTGAAAAATTAAAAAAAATTAATTATAATAGTTTAAAAAAAAAACATTATAGTAATATTTTTTTTATAAATTTTCATACTCATTAGATAAAAAGATAATAAATAATTATAATATAAGAGCACTTGTAACACATTTTTATTATGTTATTTTTAATACATATTTTATTATTAATTAAAATTTATTAAAAATTATAAAATTAAGATAAAAAATCATTAAAAAAACGTATTCATGATTTTTAAAACATTTTAGTCAACAATAAAAAGTGAGTTAAAAAGTATTTTAATAATATTTATCCTTATACTATAAAATTACTATTCAATAAACAATTGGATAGGTTTGCACCGCTTACCATGCTAATCCTAATGCTATATTTAATATATTTATATATAAAAAAAAAAAAAGATACTTTTGGATTGGGACCATTTTTATGTGATATTGAACAATTAATGAACATAAGTTAATGCGACAATAAAAGATACTATGAGAAGAGGTATGCCTCCACTTTTTAGCAACATGAGATCTTAAGTTAGTACTTGCAAAGGCCTAAGAGTAACAATACACCATCGCTCGCCTTCAATACCATCACTATGAAACTAGTTGATTTCAATTCATTTGGTTATTAGATTAATCCACCGTTCAATTTAGATGAAGAATTTTAAGAAAGTAATTTAAAAAAATATATATATTTTTTATAGTAAAATATATTATTTGAATGAAATTTTTTAAAAAATAATTTAATTTTAATTATTTATTAAAATATTTTAATTATTTAAAATTATAAAATTTTCAATTTTATCATAAAAATAAGAATTTAAATTTTTTTATATTTACTTTATCTCTTTTTATCATTTCTTTTTTCTCTCTTCCTTTTCTCTCGCTCTTCTCTCTTTAAATATTTAAAAGTTAGCCAATATTTATTTCAATAAAATTTAATATTAAAATTTAAATTTCTAAATACATATTTAAAAATAAAAATTTATATTTAATAAAAATTTAATTATCTTATTTAAATTAAGAATTACAAATTTAAAAAATTTAAATTGATTTATCGAAATAAAATATTTAATAAATGAAAAAATTTAAATTAAAATAATTTAAATGTCAAACATTTCAAATTTTTAAAATTTCAAAATTCATTATTAAAATACAACATTAGTGACAAAGAAGTTTTCTTTTACTAACAATATCTCCCTTTTAAAATATAAAATTATTTTAATTAAAAAATTAATTAATTTAGTTAATAATATAAAAATTGTTAACTATCTATATTTTTATTTTTAAAATTACTTTTGAAATTATTAAGATTCATCATCTCACTCTTTTCACTTTATTATTTTTTATTTTCTTAATTAACACATGTTATTCATATTTTTTGATCATTATAAGAGTGAATGAATTTATCTAATTAATTTATAATATTAAAATAATTAAAATTATTTTGATAAAAAAAAGTTATTACAAAAGAATAACTTGAAAAAGTATTATAAAAATAAATAAATATTTTTTAAAAAAGAAATTACATTTAAAGATAAAGATATTATTATATTATTTTTTTCTGAAAAAGTGAGAAGTTAGAATTATTTATTAAAAATAATAACTGAAATTGTAATATATATATACATATATTATTTCTAAAATATATTTATATATAAAGAAAACTAAAACTACATTGTTTTTGGATAAAACTAAAAAAAAATTATTTTTTATCTATCGATCCTAAATACAAAAAAATATTTCCTATCTATCTATTTATCTATTTACATATAATTATTTATTAATTATTATTTTCACTTCTTTATAAATTTTAGTATCTTTTATTTTACGTCTATGTATAATATTAAAGTTTGCCTATTAAAATTTTTAAATGGCTTTCTATTAATTTTTATATTTTAAGTTCTTTCAATTTAATTATTTCAGTCAATTGTGTTTTATTAATTTTTTTATTTATTTTGTGTATATTTTATTGACTTTCAAGTTTCCAATGTTATAGATTTAATTTTTAAAAATTATTGTAGTGACATTTCCTTAATTTTAAAATGGAAACAGAGAAAAAATGCATAATATTTAATAATTATTACTTTACTTATTTACTTATTTCCAAATTACATTATCTTTTAATTATTCACATATCATATTTGGATTATTCTTTTAATTTTTTAATGTTATAAGAAAGTTAAATGGAAGGTTTGAAACATGAAAGTTAAGAAAGATATTCATGATATAAATGAAAAGTTGATTAAAGTAAAAGAAATGCAGTAATAACGTTAAAGAGTTTTTAAAATAAAACTTTATAAAAAGCACGGGAAAAATTTAGTAAAAAAATTATATAATAGATAGATAGACTTAAATAGTATACAATTAAAAGTATTAAATTAAAAAATTATAATATATATACACACACCATACGTTGCACAAAACACAAACACTGATAATTTAAATTCATTTTTATTTTTCAATAACAAATAGAATATTTAATTTAGCTATTAAACCTTACACATGTCTTTTATCTTTAAAATTTTGAAATATTTCTAAATTATTTTTTTTAAAATTTTCTCATTTTAGTTTTTAAAATTATAAAAATCATGTGGTTTTATTTATAGTACAGATTCAAAATGAAAAATTCAAAATAAGCTCTCATTTTGTCCTTTATCATTAGTAGTCTAAAAATTTTGATAACCATATTAATCCTTTAATGATTTTTTTACCACTTTAATCCCCTAAACCTCCAAATCATTTTGATTTTTATTTGTAATTTGTTTAAAATATGTTATAATTTTTAAAATTTTGTGGATGGTAATAATTCAAATGCATATAAACGATTCCCTTTAATAGCATTAAGTTAAATTAAAATTAAACTAGAAAAAGAACGATCTTAATATATATGTGGCTTCATGTTTTAAAGATTCTTAATTTTGCAACCGAAGTTAGTTTCATTTTTACTATACATTAATATTTTCATAATTTGGTAATGGAAGGTATGAACAACATTTACCAATATAATTTATGAACTTAAAATTTATGATTGAAGATTTATTAAGAATTTTTTTTTCAAGTGGAATGATTTATAAATAATTTTGAATTACATTTAATTGACAACAAATTTTTATAAATTTTTTACATTATTTGATACTTCATTAAATAAATTTAATTTATCATATCATATACTTTTTAAAATTATAAATAAATGTTTATTATGAGATTACATAATTGCAAATGTTAAATTTACTTAAACATTATGATGAGTGTTCTTCAAATATAAACATACTCAAGAGTAAAAATCCTTAATAATATACACAAAAAGTAATTAAAAGAGATAATTTTATATAAAATTACACACAAACAACAAAATAACAATAAACGGTTAGTGACAATCACTAAATAACAAGACAAATCTTTGAGAACTAATGCTAAATAATAAATCTCTAAAAAAAATTATGTTATTACTACTAAATAATTTTTGGAAAAAAAAATTAATTGTAAGCAATTAATAGGTCATTATAAGTAAGTACCAATTATATCCCTAATTTTTTTTTCTTAAGCACCAAATAAAAAAAGAGTCTCACTTTTTCTCATTGTTATTTGACTTTTGATGATTTAAATATCGATATCTAATAAGTGATAACTAAGTTGACATTAGAGTCATTGCTTGGAAACCTTTTTATCATTTGTAACCTTTCTTTCTTCTTTTCATCTCTCTCTCATTCTCCTTATGTTCTTCTCTTATTGAACTAGTGTTTTTGGTAATAAAGCAATTAGGCGATGATACGAAAATGAGTATACAAATGATGATGATTGATTATCAATGTAGTGATAAGGGACCCTTTTTATTTTATCCTTTTTTATTTATTTTTCATTCTTCATTCTTCATTGCAAATGGCTTGTACTAGCAATAAGAGAAATGGGTCAAACTCTTATGATGGTAGATGGCTTAAGATGAGGTGGCTGAATAACAATGGATGAACAAACTTGTTCCAAAAATGAACAAAGTTTAGGGAGAAGGGAGAATTGAGTAATGTCATCAGTGATCACAATGTTTTGTTTTTATTTTATACTTATAAATTAATGTTAACTTATTAGTCAACTAGATCACTGTTAATAAATGTTGATCCTTATTAACCAACACAAACAATTTAGTTATGACTTTTTTAGTAATGACCTTGAAGTTGTCACTAATATGTAATATGTATTTATAATTATTTTTTTTTGTTAATTTTAATTATTTTAAATAGTTTTTAGAAATAATTGTTGGAGCTTTGATTTGACAATTACATGTATTTATATCTTAATTAATAATAACTCATGGAGGTTAATGAATTTAGTAGAAAGGATTCATCTCTTATAAAGTGATATGTTGTAGTTTTAATTTTTTTTTATAGGAGAGGTAACTACATATGTACTAACTAAAAGTATGTTAATTAAAAAAATAAACACAAGAAAAAAATGAATGTTTAGATTTTAAAACTATATTTTTAACCTTTTTTATTGCATTAAAAAAGTTATGAAAACACATATATCAAATTTATAAAGTAATATTAATTAAAATAAATATAAATAAAAAATATTCGTTAATTAAAACTATCTTAAGATTTACATAGAAAAAAGTATAATTATGATTTTTTAAATAATATTTTAAAAATTTATGATTAAAATAAATTAATATATTAATAAAATAAATAAAAAAGGGATTTAAATGATTAAATAGCTTAGTATGAGTGTAAAAAAAAATAACCTATTAAAATGATAAATTAATGAATGATATATTAAGTAAAAGTTTATGAGTGTTATTAAAAGGGATAATGAAGACAAATGCGAAAACTAACAATTGTGATAAATACTAGTTTAAAAAGAAAATATATATATATTTATAAAGAGGAGAATATATATTAAAACATAAAATAATTTACTGTAATACTTATAGTAATTGAAAATATTTAATAAAATATATTAAATACTTAACAATCAATTACAACTTATTAAGTATTATGTACGGTTTAAATAATTTGCATACCATCATAAGTTGAGTCATTGTTCTCCTCGTTATATATATATATATATATATAAATAATTTATGTGATAGATGTCTGATTAAACATTATGTACGAAGAAACTCTCGGTAAAAAAAAAAAACTAATCCGTACAGTTTAAGGATACGCGTAGTCCTTAATAAATATATATATATATATATCCTTCGTAACTAAAGACACTTAGTTTATTTATTTTTTAAGTACTAAAGACACTTAGTTAATACATAACCTGTAAGAAAAAAATTATATGCTAATGATGTGATCACTATTCATTAATTTCGGTAGCCTAATGAATTTTTGGCACTAAAACCAATGTTTTTAGGTGTGCATCAAGAATATCTTCTGCATACTGACTGAGATCATTAATCCTGTTTAAGATATAGAAATTACTGAACTGAGTTTTATTTCTCCCTACAAAGCCTTTCTAATACACATAGTCACCAATGGAATCTTGATCAACATACCAAAAAGTGACAACTAACCAAAGTCGTGCATCTCTCTAGTTATCTTTATTTTTAATATTTTGTTAATTAATAACAGTGTTTTATTTTAATGACATAGAAAACATATGGAGGATGAGTTCCTTCAGAAGTCCAACTCATTCTTAAACTCGATAATTCAACTTTCATTCTGCTCACCATTAAGAGAGAGTCAAGAGGAAAAAATTAGAATGAGTTCCCAATATTTGCATGCAAAAGCGACTTCTATTAATATCTAACTGACTTAGTCGCTGCCTTTTGAATTACGAATCATTATAGGGGCTATTTTCTTATTATAGCTTAGTTACACACATGATTAGCTCACTATTTTCTCCTAAGGTTTTCCCATTAAAGTAACCAAAGACATTTTACAATCAGAACTGGAAAGAACTATTCTTTAATCTCTCGGTAGGTTGCAGTCAACCTCTAATGGATTCTGTGGCTGGCTGAAATACTTGATCGCTTTCAAGACTCCATTGATCTAGCATCTAAGTACGGACAACTGACAAGACAAATTTTTTAATCAACTTTAATTTGGTCCAAATCTATAAAACAATACATAAAAATAATTTAATGTAAACAAAACTTAAGTCAATTTAAGTCTATAGAAAAGCTGAAACTGAGCTTAATTAGCATGAAACCTTTGCTTAAATTAGCTATATATGTTGTGCTGTATGGTCACGTTATTAACCGTAGAAAAATGATCTCATGAAATTCTAAAGGGCATATACACCCTTTGGGACCGAAAAGATAAAGAAAAAAAGTAATAAATATAATAAATAATGTAATAAAAAAAAAGAAAAAAAAATAGAGAAAATTATGTATAAGGTGAAAATGGGGGAAATAAAGAGTTTGTAATTAAAAATGTTATCTATTACCTTTATCTAAGATCATAGGCTCATAGTCAACAATAATCCTTATCTTTGTTACACAACTATTGATAAAACGTGTGTGTAACTATTTTAGGACCAAGATCCTATCTAAGTGTGTCTCTAGAATTAAATCACGTCAAATTTGATTTACATCTTGGAGAAGTAAATAGTTGTAGCTTCTGCATCTTTTATCAGTTGTGACGTAATTTTTTAGTCTGAAGCACGTAAATAGTGTCATTCCAAATATGCGGTATTATTAATGTTATTAGTAATCTTTTTTTATTGAACTCTAATGAAATACTTAAGCTTATCATACCGCATTAAATTTAAGAACTTTCACAGCTGCTTATTCTAACAATACAATCATCTAGAACTTAAAATGGTTTCACATATTATTTCACAAAAAAAAACTATCATAAAAATCAATTGTTTGTATAAGAATTCATTCATATTGATCGAAACTATGACAACTGCTTCTAATAATAAGTTAACCGAGATAAGAATTGATTCTTAAAATTAAGAACTTGTATTAGAGATGTTACTGGTGTGTTTTCGTGTTGGATCCCCATCAAAGGTTTTATCCCAAAAACGTTTCACACCAATTGTACTCGATGCCAACATTTCAAAAAATTAAAATCATAAAGACGTTTTTATTTTATTTCCAAGATATATATCCGAACTCATTGATGAGCAATGTTAAATAAGGTCCACGTACGCAAAGTCTCCCCCATATAAACAATTAAAGCTCGTCCTTAGCTACGCCATAAATTCCCAGTGACGTATCACTAAAAATAATGTGGCAATAACTTGGTAGCTCAAAGCTGTCAATAGGTTTAAAATTCTACCCCATATACTATGAAAAGACAACGGAACCACTCAATTTTCATAACTCAGCCCATAAAGATTCACAAATAATGCATCATAGAGCATTCAATTGTAGGTAATGTAAAGGGTATTCTCGTCGTGATCATAATCCACATGTATCCATAGTCTGTATCAAGTTAGTTTCTTATCCCTTTTATGTCGCTGACCTTTCTTCTTTGTTCATTATCTCTCCTTTTACAAGTCCAACTCATTACTTTCTCTCTCTTTTTCCATAGTGTTCCAACTCCTCTTGTGCTATATAAAGAACTAGAAAAGCCACCACAGTCTTTAGCACTGTTCCCACTTTCTCCAAAAATGGGAAGATCACCATGCTGTGACAAGATGGGTTTGAAGAAAGGACCATGGACGCCAGAGGAAGATCAGAAGCTCTTGGCTTATATTGAAGAACATGGCCATGGAAGCTGGCGTGCTCTGCCAGCAAAAGCTGGTAATCTTATATATATATATATATCTTGCAGTTAAAATCAACTTTGCTGTGTAATTGTGAAGTGAAGCTGCTGGCTACTGTGTTCAGGACTTCAGAGGTGTGGCAAGAGCTGCAGATTGAGATGGACTAATTATCTAAGGCCTGATATTAAGAGGGGAAAGTTCAGTATGCAAGAAGAGCAAACCATCATTCAACTCCATGCACTCTTAGGGAACAGGTTTGGTATCTTTATGAAGTCTATCTAAATTTTAGAGTTGCAGTAGTACTCAGAGAAATCTCAAAGTTTTGCCACGGATATTTAATTTTGGTCGATAGTTAAATGAGTTTTAGTAGTTTTGGTATGTTAAGGAGAGAGAATTTCTCATAATAGTACTATAATCCTTTAATTTTCCAGTTACCAGATAATTTCTTTAGATTTTATATGTTGAGTAGTAGGTTATAATAATTCTCAACTTGTAGAAAGTGTTCAGGTTTTTGTGCTTGGATGTTTACTGGGGTTTCATTTTATTATTTTCATCATTTTTGAATTCTTATAATTCTTTTATATTAGTACGAGTACTGGATTTGAAGAAAAGTAATCAACGTTTATTTCGTTTTCTTCCTTCTTCTTTTTTTTTTTTTTGGTGTGAGAAACAGTGATATCTTTGCCTTGTTCCCGTACAAATATTTTATTTTAATTTTTGAAGACTATAATTTATGTTAATCCTTCTGTCAAAATGTTTAAAGAAAAGTGAGTATTTTCAAAAATAATATTAAAAAAATATTTTAATATTTATTAAAAACTAAAACATTAGTTATTTTAAAATATTTTAAATACTAAAACTATACTATTTTAGATAGAATACTATTGTTTGACGCCTCCATATTTTATTGGTGTTCTTACACGAACACTTACTGTATGTTTCAGTCATTTTGCAACTAGGAGCTATTATTTCTTTGCTTTTTCAATTCCCTTGCTGTGAAGAATGTCTTAAGTGCGAGGGCATCTCAGCTATTTTACCACATATGCTATACCACATTTCCAACACACAGAACTTAATCGTGCTCTCTTCCATGTTCATAAATTTACTCCCTGACACGCAATAGTTTATTCACGATAGTCCTTAAACGCAAAAAATGGATCTTCTCGCCAAGCTAAATCTATGGTCCATGAAATGTCATTTCTAATTTGAACCTGGCAACCTTTTCTTAATGTTACATTATAGATAATATTAATTAAACAAAGATCGTATCTACTTAGTATTTTTTAACTTTTTGGAACAAAAAAATACTACTAGTAATATTAAATTAATTATAGTACAGATTTATTTTATATAATTTAGTATTCACAAAAATCATTCATGGACACACCTATTGCTAATATGGACTTGGATCCTCTACGGCAGAATCTTCACTAGCCTCTCCATAATATCTCTTTTTCTCTTTATCATTTAGCTTCCTTTTTTTCTTCTTTTATATTTTTTTGGTGGAGGGCAGGAGGTAATATGATGTGATAAGATAACATGGATAGAAAAAAAAAAAAAAAAGAGAAATATCAATAAAATATTTACATTGTATCAGGAAAAAAATTGAGAAAAATAAATATTAATAAAGTGTGTTGATATATGATTACTTGAAATATTATTCGAATAGTAGTTTATGGGATGCTTTTTAGGACTTTCATTGATTTGTATGACATGTTAGTGTTATGTTGTGTTGTATTCAGGTGGTCTGCAATAGCTACACATTTGCCAAAGAGAACAGATAATGAGATCAAGAACTACTGGAACACACATCTGAAGAAAAGGTTAGATAAAATGGGCATTGACCCGGTGACCCACAAGCCCAAGAACGATGCCCTTCTCTCCACTGAGGGCCATTCCAAGAGTGCTGCCAACCTCAGCCACATGGCTCAGTGGGAGAGTGCAAGACTCGAAGCCGAAGCAAGATTGGCCAGAGAATCAAAACTACGTAGTTCCCACTCATCATTGCACCTCCCCTTAATTGGCACTTCAGCATCATCACCATCATCTTCAGCTCCAATTATTATACCCTCATCATCACGTTCTCTTGATCATGCTTGGAACAATGGTAGTAGCACTAGTACTGTTAATGCAACAAGGGTCAGTGACCTTGAGTCCCCTACTTCTACCTTATCTGAGAACAACGCGCCACCAATTATGACTAATGTGATTGAGTTTGTGGGTTCTTCGGAGAGAGGGATGGTGAAGGAAGAAGGAGACCAAGAGTGGAACAAATTAGGTTATCATGAAAGCTCCACCCATTTGGGAGAATACAAAGATGGCATGGAGAATTCAATGCCTTTCACGTCTAGTCTGCATGAATTGACAATGACCATGGCAACCACGTGGGGTTCTAGTACTAGTAGTGCACATGCACATGCACATGTGGCTGAGGAGGGTTTCGCCAATCTTTTGCTGAATACCAACTCCGGTAACCGGAGTTTGTCGCCCGAGTGTGGTAGAGAGTCTAATAATTATCATGGAAATCGAAGAGATGACAGTAACTTGTACGAAGATAACAAAAACTATTGGAACAACATTCTTAATTTGATGAATTATACTTCTCCTTCGGATTCACCCATGTTCTGATTGAGTTGCATTGGAATTGGATGGTAAATAAATCCTCTCACGTTGAATTTGATCAAACATGTCATGTTAAATTTTTGTACCATCTCTGTTAGATGTTATAAATTTGTGGGTCTTGCTTAAACTTTACTTAGAGAGAAATAAATACAATATCTCAACATTAAGAAGACCGAAGGGAGGGTCCATTCTTGTGTTGGAAGTGTTTGAATTACTGCATCTCCATCAAACAAAATCAAAGGCCATTGATTTTGCATCACAGAGTTCCCATAGGAAGCGAGCAATCAAGACACGGAAAAATGTTGATTCCAAGAGTATGGTTTTTATTTTTGTCAATGCTTTCACATAGAAAGTCAAGTGTGTGTTGCATCGTGCATCAATCAAATGTTCATATTATTAATTTTTTGGATTTGACTTGAATTTTACGTTTGTGTCCTGGTTGAGGATATGTTTCTGTAGACCGACTGATGATAATGGATGATAGAGTAGTGAGCGAGTTGAATGACTTTTACTTGTTAGTAACTTCCTTTGTTTCAAATTGTATACAAGAAATATCCAATAATAGAAGTATTTAGTATGGACTTTATTGCTGTTGGTTTTATGTCGCAATCTTCCTATTCAAAATTTTCCATTCATTGTAATTATTTGGGCTCCTCTCTATTCATTTGCTTGGCTGTCATGTGCTATATATCAAGGTGCAAACCAAATCTGACACTTCAAATTCTTGACTTAATTTGTATTTGGATTATTCCAGAAGAAAACAAAGTTTAGATGGGGATCATCTGTATATATGTCTACATCAAACACGTCTACATCATCCCATAACTAACACTAGCTAGCAACTTTTTTCATTGGTCATTAACAATTTTTGATAAATATATTTTTTCAAATTATTATTATAAGATCCAATTAATTAATCTGTCAAAATTAAATTTTTGATTAATTTAATTAAAAATATTAAATTTATTTTAAATTAATATTTTTAAATAAAATTAACAAATATTAATGAGTTATTTTTTAATATTAAATCATTTTAGAATTAACTTTAATAAATAATATTTTTTAAAACATAATTAATCAAATTATCCTTTTAATTTAGACGTTGTATTACAAGAAAAAGTATAATCCATGTAAAGTTTTACAAGCATGCCTGAATATTGTAATTGCCAACAAATAGGGAGGTGTTGTAATCAAGCCATAGATGAGTGAGTATTCACAGGTAATTAAGTAATTCATCTGGTCTAAAATTATTGATGTTTTTTTATACAAATTAAAAAAATAATTATTTTAAAAAAATTATTTATTATAGAATAATTTTATTAAAATATTTTTTATCTTAATTTCAATAAATATATGATTAGATCTTTTAAAATAATAATATTTATTAAAAGATAAAATTAAAATAAATATTTTAATATCTTATTAAAAA